>VXAY01003249.1:1518127-1536573 GCA_013399855.1 Oxyruncus cristatus | reverse complement strand
CGGGCCCCGCCGGGGCGGCCGCGGGCACGGCCGGCGTCGAGTGCGGGAATCGAGCCTGTGGGGTCCCGGCTGCAGGGCGGGAGGACGAGAGTCGTGTTGGTGCTGCCTCACGGAGCCCGGGCCGCTCATGGCTGCGCGGGCTCGGCTGGCCCTCAGGCATCTGGGGCCTGGTCGGCGTGACAGAGGAAAACGTGGGGAAGCGGTGTGTGGGGTGGCAGGCGGGAGTGAACAGCCCTTCTCCAGGCAGATGTGAGCAA
Source organism: Oxyruncus cristatus (assembly GCA_013399855.1). Taxonomy (NCBI): domain Eukaryota; kingdom Metazoa; phylum Chordata; class Aves; order Passeriformes; family Cotingidae; genus Oxyruncus; species Oxyruncus cristatus. The sequence goes on along the minus strand of VXAY01003249.1, from coordinate 1,536,316 downwards.
AGGGCAGCATTCACACTTTGCTTGTAAATCTTCAGTAGAAAGTTGAATATGCAGACTAGAGGAGCCCTCGCCAGCCAACTCAGGAAATCCTTCCGTGTAAAATGTCTTTGTAACTTAGTATTTATATTTCCAGGTCATGGGGAATGCCTGGAAAGTTACCAGTAGCAAAGTGGGATATATCTGTCTGTTTTGAGTCTGCATTATGTGCCCTGCATGTCTGAAGTATAGGTGGCTGTTAAGTGTTTTCCAGATGCCCCTGCTGCTCAGGGAAGGTTCGTGACAGCTGGAAGATGACTTTTAACTGATCAGTTTAATTCAGGGCCTTCAGCTGACTGTTTCTGATTATTCGAACCAGCTGAAAGCATACGTTTTTCTCAGTTTTAAAAATCTCTTAACGAATTTTCTTTAGAGCAAGTTGAAGGCAGGAGGGCAGGGCCAGTCTCTGTGGAGGGATGGGTTTTTCCACGGGGGTTGCACATGTGGGAGAGGGGCCTTGCTGGGCACAGCTGAAGGGCTGGGATGGCCTGGCAGTCAGCAGGAAAGATGCAGGAGGGTGAAGGGATGGGAAAGGGGTAAGTAAGTGAGATTATGGTGAAATGTGCCAGATTTCAGCTTTACAAGGTGTGGGAGGAAAATGTACAAAGACTGAGGAGCTCTCTGGAACTTTTGGTGTAATAGCATGTGGGTAGCAAATTGCTCTCCTACAGCAGTGTTCTTGTCTCCCTGCAGTGTTGTCCCTGGGGGTGTTAAAGCCTTGAATGTCTATAGCCTCTATAAAACCATCTCAGAAGGATTATAGGGAGAATGACTGAGAGTTGCAAGGAACACTGAAGATCTCAGACACTGATTTTGAAATTTAGAAGGATGTCATCAGACCAGGCATTTAAATTTGGCTCTGAGTCCAGACTTAGATAAAATTATTCTCTCCAGGCTTAAGGATGGATTGATTTGGGCATTCACAATGGACAGGTGACTGTAAGACTGGGATACATGATTCGGTTTTAACAAGGTTGTACTGATTTTAGTAAATAAATAAAGCTAATACCAAGTATGTAATCTTTTTTCCTAATCCAGACTAAAGGGGACAATTAGATTTCCCTTAGAGCTGAAGTACTCAGACTAACTATCAACTCTAATTTGTTGTCAATCAAATAAGATGTACTGTCAGAACTAATATACTTTGAACAAATTTAGGTTTCTGCCCTTACATTTGTCACATTAGGTACTTTGCTTCCCAAATCAAATTACTAATATAAACAATTCATTTGGTGAAGACTCCTTATTTTTAATACACTTCTATTAACACAAATCAGAAACAAATCCTAGAAGATTATTCTGTAACTAAATAAAGCAAGCATGTATCAGAAACCTGTATGAGCTGTCTTCAAATTAAATAGAAAAAGAACGCAAGTTAGTAAAAATAATGTGAGAAATAAAGTGACCTTTGCTGGTTTTCTTTTTTCATGACCCAGGCATAAAGCTAGAAAGGTACTGGGCAGGCTTCTTTACAGACAGAATTGAAGTATTATGGATGTTGCATTCCAGAAACTTCACCTAAGTCTCTGAACTTCTTGGGTTTTAATGTTTATTTTCAAGTATTCTTTAATTGTCATTGAAAAGCAATGTTTTATGCATATAATTAGTATGACCTCCAATGTAATAACTTTTTGTTGTAACTTGTGGTTACAAGTTTTTCACAAACTGACGCCATCTTAGAAATGTTTACACAGTGGGCTGTGAAGTGGGAATAAGAATGAAAAAATAAAGGCCTATGCTGCCACAATGTGATTTTAGTCTAACTTAAGGACAAACACAGTGCAAAGCCTCTGGTATACACATCTAATCACTTCTATTTTCCACTGAAGAATAAGATAAAGTCTTGCATTGTAAGGCATATGTACAGTGAAACTAAGTTAGACGTAGTTAGATGGGGCAATTCAAAGGTTTGACTTGAAAGTGGCAGGCAAAGTTTGCTCATTCAATTAAAATTGTATTTCATCTTGAGCAAGTTGTTTGTGAATCCCTACACTGAAGCAGTCTTGGTTGTGGACCAAGAGCTCTCTGTTCTTGCAGACTTCAGAAAAATAGTGAAGTTAGTATAACAAAGAAGAAGTCTTGAAAAGTATCAGTGGAAAGTTGACTGTCTAGGAGAGGTTCACACAAGACTTCTGCTTTCACAGGTAATAATGAGTCAACATTATGTTAGCCAGATATGTGGTGCTTTGGGTGATTCTTAGACAAATCATGATCGGCAAGTGGCTGAGAGAGGAGTAGGTGCAAATTCTGTAATCATGGGCTGATCAGGCAGAGGTCCCATCTTTTCTCAGAAGAGAAGCAGTGTACTTTTTTCTGCACCATTTGAAATTCTAAAGGGCTGAAACAGAGCGTGTGGTTCTGATATCACAACCAACGAAGGGAGGTATGAATGAACACTTAACTGCCAATTAGCTTGAATATATGCACGGCATTTTCAGAATGTGCAAACATAAAACCTTCAGATAATCTGACCTGTGGTGCTGTTAATCTGAATAGTCCCAAAATCTGCTCGCAGATATGGTTACAGCTGCTAGTGTCTGGTTTGTTGCTTTTGCTTGTTTGACCTTCATCCTTCTAATTTCAGCAAGCAGCTGAGATCTGACTTGGACTCTGCTTCTTGTACAGCTGTAGCCAGGTTCACATGATCCCATGAGTTTTAATGGATAGCTCTGTCTAATAATATGACTGAGTCCTTTTAGTCTTTACCCAGATTTTATTGTTTCCATTGGTATTCTATTAGCTTTATTCACATTATTGTTATTGGAATGTATTTACTCTGATCTGTTTGTTGTTTGTTTGCTAATTAATATATTTTAGACTATGACTGCAAGTGTAATTTATAAGCAGACTGAAATAAAGGGTGTTGAACACTTGTGAAGTGCTTCTTTCTCTTATGACAGGAGAGGTTCAAGGAAAGGACCAAGAAAGGAAATATGTGTTTTTACTGGTAGGGAAAATAATGCAGCACAGGGTTTTCAGAACAAAACAGCTTTCAGGTGAAACAGAAGAGAGTATGGAGTGATTACTTTAAGCGCAGAAAATCCTTTAATTCATGTTGATTAAATTAAGCTATGCTCATGTGTTTCCAGGAACTGCTTAATGGTTGTCCTCAGGTCTTTGTTAGTACAGTAAACATGGATAGTAACAATTACTAAGAACTAAACAGTCATATTAAAGCATGACACTTGGGAACTGCAGAATAAGTAATATCTATCAGTCAGCTGGGCAGACAAGTAAGAAATCCTATCCGGTAGGTTAGGAAAGCACTTGTCTTCCTAATAATAGCTATGCTCTTGAAAGCTCCTGCTTTGCAGAACCAGGTGGTGGAGTGTGGTCCAGTATTAATTTTTTTAAATCACAGTCAAATAGGTCAAGAGGGGAAAAAAATGCTTAATGACTTGTTTTCAACAGTAGTATCTGGCCAGTTCTTCATATCTAGCAGGTTGCTCTCTTGTCAGGTTGCCTCTAAATTATGAATGCTGGTGTTTATTTCCTCTCCTTATGAAAGCCTATTTACTTTTTCCTGTGATAAACATTGTTTCCTACAATATACCAGTTCCTCTGAACGCAGTAAAAATCAAACCCTGGAAAGTAATTTTTTTTGCCCTCAGTTTTACACAGGAGCTTTCTCTCATAGCTTTTTGACTGTGATATTAGTCCTTGTTTCTGGTTGTCTTTCCTCTTTGTCCATCTGTTGAGTCTCTCCAACATGTAGTTGTGTGCAGCTTGTCCAGTTAAAATTATAGCCTCTGAGTTTGCTACCCTGGACCTTCAGAGCTATCCCTGACATTTCTAATTAAACTTTGCAGTGTAACATGTCTTTGATAACATGACCTAATTGTTAAAACTGCCTATTTTAATAATTGATGCATTTTACATCTGCTGTAAATTGAGGTGGGTCAGAAGTAGGTTTCTTCACAATGTACATTGCCGTAATAAAAAAGTTCCGGAAGTGTTCCATTCCAGAGGGTAATTGCAGTGAAATTACTCTAAGAATAGACCAGGAAGCGAGTTTTAACCCAAAACCAGGGACTTTTGTGTCTCCCATATTCTACATTGACAAGATAAAATCTGTAAAAGAGTGCAGGGGGACTTGTGTGTATGATCCCATTACGACAATCACATGGAGACGCAAAGTGCTGCTGTGGAAGAATCCCACAACTCACTGACTTTTAATGGAGTACCCCCAGTTTCAAATAAAGGGAAGGACCAAATACTGTATGGATGACAAACTGCTTTGAAAGTGATCTCTAGCAATGATTTGTCTAAATGTTATTTTTTGCTCCGGTTTTGGTAAGGAGGGCTTTATCTGTGCTGTCTGAAAATGTCCTTACTCTGAGACATGCTTGGAGATAAAGCAGTTTGTAATAGAATCATAGAATAGTTTGAGTTGGAAGAGATCTCTAAATGTCTAGTCAATCCAGCCCTCCCTGCAGTGAGCAGGGACATCTCCAATTAGATCAGGTTGCTCAGAGCCCTGTCCAACCTGACCTTGAATGTTTCCACAGATGGGGCATCCATGACCCTTCTGAGTAACCTATTCCAGTGTTTCACTACCCTTGTTATAAAAAATCCTTATATCTAGTCTAAATCTACGCTCCTTTAGTTTATAACCTTTATTGCTTTCCTTATCTCAACAGGCCCTGCTAAAAAGTCTGTCCCCGTCTGTACTGAAAGGCCACAACAGGTCTCCCCAGAGCCTTCTCCAGGCTGAGCAAGCCCAACTCTCAGCCTTTCCTCACAGAGAGGTGCTCCAATGCTCTGATCATCTTCATGGCCCTCCTCTGGACTCGCTCCAACAGGTCCACATCCCTCTTACACTGGAGATCCCAAAGCTGGATGCAGCACTCCAGGTGGGGTCTCCTGAGGGCCAGAGTAGAGGGACTGAATCACCTCCCTCACCTGCTGGCCATGCTGCTTTGGATGCAGCCCAGAACACGGTTGGCTTTCTGGGCTGTGAGAGCACATTGCCAGCTCATGTCCAGCTGCTCATCCACCAGCACCCCCAAGTCCTCCTCAGCAGGGCTGCTCTCGATCTGTTAGTTCCCCAGTCTGTCTATATATACTTGCCAGAGACAGTTATACTTGTCACCAGGCTTCTGTAGTATCCCGGGACATTCAGAAATGAGAGAGATTGTCATTGTACATAACATTTAAGCCATTGTGAAACGGTGTGTATTTGTGAATACGCTTGTAATTTACAAACCACTATATTGACAGAATGATTGCACTTGTTTCCTTTGCTTGCAAGTGAAGCAAAATCAATTTATTGGCATCTGCATAGTAGTGACTTCATTGGAGAATTTTTAAAAGCCTCTGTGATCCATTGCTAGTTTGGAGCATTCTGAAACTGAAGTCACAGCAGCCTACTGCATGTCATCTATCCACCTCCTTTCTAGCTGCTCTCAATTATGATGACTTGTCACCATTCACTCCATAATTACATTCTCAAGGTTATTTCCATCTCTGCTCCTGATGTGTCCAAAGGACATACATTTACACCTATTCATTTCTGACAACTAACTCCACTTTTCTCCAGTAATATATTTTATGAGCATTTATCTTTTTTTCTGTCCAGAAGATATGCAAGAGTCTTCGCTTGCACTACATCTCAAAAGCTTCAATTTTCTTTCTGTCACTATCAATAATTTCCCAGAAGTCACATTTGTAAGTTGCTACAGCAAAAAATTAAGCAATTCACCAGGCAAATCTTTCTACTTTTATGGTGATTTTTTTCCCATGCTTTTATAAGGGAAGCCTTATCAATTATTCTTCAGAATTTTCCAGTTTCTTTTGGACAGGTTCAGATTGGAAAAATTTGATCCTAGGTAATTGAATTTATGAACAGTCTCTGTAGCTAGACCATTAAGCATGAAGTTAGCTTATATGCTATTTTTATTAATTAAGTAAAGTTATTTTATTTGTGGCACACTCAAGAATGCCCTGTGTTTTTCATTAGCCTTTTATGGGCTCTCTAATACTTGTTGCAGGGCAGAAGCCATTGTGACAGAGCACTATGTCATCAGCTAAAGGTCACTTAAAAGGAGTCCATTTCAAATCAAACTTTTCCATTCTGTATGGTCCTTCCCAGATTTTTTTTTTTTTTTTTGTCCCAGCCAGGCTGTAATTTTAATAGTAGCATATGGCTGTTCATGTTCATTTGGTATTTTTTCAAATGACAAGGCAGATTTGGGGAAATTCTGAGTGTGTGAGACTGCTCAGAGGAAACACCACTGGGAATATTGGGAAAGTTTGGCAGTATATTTAGCCCATGGCAACTACTTTCTGGAGGGAACACAATATGAGTCTCTCCCTCTACCCCGTTAGATGATAACTGTCCTATGATCTGTTAAAAAATGAGAACATGTGTGGTAGCAACAAGTTCTTTTTGAGAGGCTCCTTTGTGAAAAGTATTGATTATGTTTGTGATGCTGCAGCTCCTAATTCTTTCCCAGATATGTCCCCTGCTCTCAGTAAAGAAAAGAATGATATGAAACTTTACAAATTAATATGAACTTGGAATTTACCATTATGGTCAAAGAAAGATGTTTGATGAATGGATGTGCAGTCTCCAAGCTGTACTGCAATGATGGGGTCATTTCATGTTTATGAATAGGTTATGTGTTGTATTTTTCAGAGGCTTAAAAAGGGGTTGCATTTATCAAACATGGAAGCATCAAAGTGTGTGGGTATGACTCTGTGAGCACCAGAATCATTACAGTTTGCCTTCAGACAGAGTCAGGAAATATATTGATCATATAGGTTTATGCTGCTAGGGGAAAAAATTCAGTCAATGTGTCCTATGAATGGCTTGAGGAGATAATCATTAGCACGTTACCACTACACTATTTGGGAACCTGAATATGAACATTGGAATTTCAAACCCTTATAAGGGACAATTTGCATTTGAATTTACAAAATAAAATTACTTCTTTGGTTTTTGCCCCTCTGGTCACTTCATCTTTCTAAGAGGAATTCTACTTCAGTTAATGGACTGGGCGTTTGCATCCATGCAGGTCATCAGCCAGCATGACAGAGTAGCACACTCATAACGTAGTGATCCAGCAGCAGGGAATACTGAGTATCAACAGAAGAAGATTTTCCTAAATTATGGATATGTGGCAGCAGGGAGGCTAACTAAGGTTATTTGAGCCAATACTTGAGTGGGTGTTTAACAAAGCAAATGATGAATTGGTGTCTAAAGAGAGCACAGAATATCAAGCACGGAGTAGACAAAGACAGAAGTAGCCTAGACAAGGCAATAGCAAATAGAGATATGAGGAAAGCGTTGGCAAGGCAGCTCATGTGTACTCTGTGTAATATACTATAACTACACTGTATCAAGCACATAAACACTTGCTTTCTTAAGTCTATCTCTGTGCTTTTTACCTTCCAGACACTGCATACTTATACCTACTCATTTATATTTTCAGGGAAGTGCTTGCTAAAATTGTAAAATTCATTTATCTAAGTCCTTTAATAAGGCAGGCAAAGACTTTTAGCCAGCATGTGAATATTTAAGTCACTACTTTAGATGTACTCATTTTTTATGAAATATCATTGATCTATATTGAATCGATAATTTTTAAACCTCCTTGAAGATCTGCTCAGCAGCCACCTCTAATCCAGGACATGGAGAAGAAAACTTGAGCGAACCATATTTTTCATCCATTTTCAGTATCATTTAGCTTAACACTGCCTGGATGTACTGTTAGGCTTGAATTTTGCTTCAAAAACTGTGACAATATGTTCTCTCACAGCTTCATAGTAAAAAAGATTTAAATGAAGAATATGTTAAGTGTATCAGATTCTGAATATAGTACAGCAGAACAGAATAATGTTACTTCTAGGGGAGAAAATAAATTGATCCTTAAACCCCTAAGGAAGCTGCTTCATATAGCAAGTATGAAATAACTCTGTAGGAAGTACACAAATGCTGACATAATCTATGAGCGAGAAAAACCCAAGGCCTTTATAGTTTCCTGAATTTAAGCAAATTTGCAGTAATTTTTTGTCTGTCATACCAAAGCCTTATTTTGGTGTTTGTGCTCCTTTCTAAAAGGTTTTCCCCTTGGCCTGTTGCTGTGTGTGGGAAATGGAAACACAAAAAAAGGTATGAATGAACAAAAGAAATGGGAGGAGCAAAGATGAACAAGTGGTAGAGAATCTGAAGCTGGCTGGGCACTAGGGAGTTTCATGTGAGTGAACAAAATGCAGAGACAGAAGGTGAAATAAATAGCACTGAGTGAATTGTAAGTACATTTTAAATATTATTTGTGATCTGTAAGTACAGTTTCGCCAATTTCAAGCTGAACTGGAGAAGCTAAATTCTGAGAACAATATGATTAAATGTTCTGTTATATATCTTAAAACTAGTTATACCTACAGTTCTATTTACTTAAAGTTAGAGCTCCTTTCAAATTCAGTTTTGGCTTGGCATATTTGGAAGCCACCAAAATAATCTTTTCTGAAACTAGCTGAACAAACTTGCAACAAGATTTTTAAAAAACAGCATACCATTGAAATTCAAAGTTAAAAAGGAGGTTGCTGTGGATTTCTTTTGTCCCCTGTTCACATATGAAGGGGAGTTTCAGGTCAACTGGAGAGCTACATCAAAATATATTGGGAGCTTTTATTTCTGTGTGCATGTCCTGCCTGTTGTTTTGATGCTGCCATGGTTAGCCTTCTTGCTGACCCCGGAGAAGAACATTATGTGTGGCAGTGCCTCCAGTTGCACTTGGGAGTGACACAACCTTCCATCCACAAAGGGGCGAACCTGACAGTGTAGAGTTTTGAAAAGTAAATGAAACAAGCTTAAATTGTGGAAATGTTGTTTGTTTTCTATTTCGTTCTTATAATAGGTTTAAACATAATCCAGATACAGATTAATTTGTGTCTTTTATAATTGCTGAATTTGAAAAGTAGAAGTATAACCAGCAGCAATTAGGAAGGTCCAAAAACATGTCCCTCTAAGAGTCATCAGATTTACAAACTCCATAATGCTGCTAAGGAAAATGATTACCAACACTTGTATGGATGTCATGGTTTAACCCCAGCTAGCAACCAAGTTCCACACAGCTGCTCAATAACTCCTTCACAGTGGAATGGCAAAGAGAATTTGAAGAATAAGTGAGAAAACTCATGGGTTAAGATAAAGACAGTTTAATAGGTAATGCGAAAGTCGCGCAGACAAGCAGAGCAAGGAATTCATTCACCATTTCCCCTGGGCGGGCAGGTGTTCAGCCATCCCCAGGAGAGCAGGGCTCCATCACATGTAAGGGTGACTTGGGAAGACAAACACCACCACTCCAAACGTCCCCCCTTCCTTCTTCCCCCAGATTAAATGACACTCTCTCTCCCCCTCTCTCTCTCTGTCTCTGTCTCTCTCTCTCTCTCTCTCTCTCTCTCTCTCTCTGACACTATATGGTCTGGAGTATACCTTTAGTCAGTTGGGGTCAGCTGTTCCACCTCTGTCCCCTCCCAACTCGTTGTGCACCCCCAGCCTCCTCACTGGCAGGGTGATAGGAGAAGCAGAAAATGCCTTGACTCTGTGTAAGTGCTGCTCAGCAATAACAAAAATATCTCTGTTGTATTCTCAACCCTGTTTTCAGCACAAATCCAGAACACAGCCCCATACCAGCCACTGCAAAGAAGATTAACTCTACCCCGCCCAAAACCGGCACAATGAGTGAGGGGAAAATTGGCAATTTGTTCTGCTGCTTTCAATTTTCTACTCTACAGTACTGTGTAGTATATATAGTTTATTTTTTGTACATGGAAAATAGGCAAGTTCATAATAAAAACTGGTATAAAGATAAAATTCTTACTTAGGTTTGAGGTACACATCATTTCATCCTAACCATTACCCCTGCACACAAAAAGAAATACTCAGAAATTGAAGAACTACACAGAAAATCTGAATTACTCCTATTTCAGTGTTCTTTTAAATTAGTGTCTTCTTTCTTCCAGGTTTTGGGGAGTGTAATGAGAGGAATAAAGCAGTTGGAAGAGTTCAGTGTTTCATCATCTATTTTAAGAAGGCTTAAACATGTTTTTATGCTGGTTGTATCAAGTGTTTTGGATTTTGGATTTATTGGTTTGTTTTTTTAATAAGTTGTCTATTACAGATGGGCCCAGATCCAAATGACACCACCTCTGCTCCATCATGAATTGTGTGTGCGAGCTAAATCTGGTTGCAGATACCAATCTGATCGCCATGAGCTAGGGCAGGGTGGAGTGAAGCTTTTCTTAACACATGAGTCCCTTGTTTTTTCAACTTGGAATTGTCATGAATTTGACAGGTCCAAGCTAACTGATTTTTGCCTAGTCCTCAAATAAATTGGAAACCATAGACTGTCCTGTTACAAGGATTGACTGTCCTTTTATGTCTCTGAAACTGTAAGATGGTCCTTAGCTGCCTGTGGCTTTCTAAATTTGAGTTTCTTTTGTTGCTGGAGTTATTCACCGGGAAAGAATGTGGCCCCATTCCCAATGAGAGAGGGTGTGAAATGTTAAAAAATAGAAGTGATAGGTGTATTTTAAAGAGCCAAAAAAAAAAACCCCAAAGAGGTCAGAATTTACAGCAAAGCAAACAAAGGCCTTGTTCCCCTTTCAGCAACAACCAAATAGCCATGGAATCGGTTTCCTATCTAAATAATTAGATTCCATCATGTGACAGTTACAAAGAATCACATACTAAAGAAAGGATTTCCATTAAAAAAAGAAGTAGTCTATACAGCTGTTTTTAAATGCACATCACTCACTCTCTGCTCCCTTCCCCCATCTCCTTGGCTTCTTGTTTCAGCATAAGATGTGCAGCATACAAGTTATTCAAGTTTAGAAACTACTTAGTGAAATTTAATTAATAAATGAGTGCTAGTGAATTTAGACCATAACAAATTCCCTAATTTATTTTTACAAGCAGTTGAAGTAATTTGCAGATGTTCGTGACAGATGTCAAGTGTAAGGATTGCTGTAACTAGCAGCTTTTGTGTAGCAAATAGTGAGTGAGAAAAACAGACACCAAGCAGGATACTTGCAAGATACTTGTCATAAAATTTTGAAGCCAATGAGTTGTGGTATCAGAAAATTTTGTAAAATACACAGATCTGGATAGGATCTGTACTTGAAAATAAGGCCTCCATGAAACTATTTTGGGAAAGAAATAAAGCAGATTTTTAAATGGTTTTAATCTTATATTAATTGAAGGTCAGTCATTCCGAGGTAAACAGGTTTGTAAATCACTTATGATTGGCAAGCAATTAACTGTTGGTAAATGAATTTTACAGGCAATGGAGTAGAGTCTGTCTTGACAGCTAAAAGCATTTGTTCATTCAAGTAATATCAACAGATGACTGAAACATGCCTAAAATTCAGGCTCGTACTTAACATTAGATCTACTTAGAAATTGCATTCTGCAGCACAGTCCAATGTTTCAACATTTAAAAATTTCTGAATCGAAGCAAACGAGACATCCCAAAATTTCTACTGGAATGAAGATACTGGTTTTTATTTAGAATCACTGAAAAGTTTTCATGATTTTTCTCCAGTACTTTAGTAAGGTAAAAAGGACTAATAGCCTTTGATATCACAAAATCCATAAAATATGAAAATATATAAGCTAAATTTTCACTTAAAATATTACATAGTCAAAAGAAAATAATAACTGATAACTTTTTTTTTTTCAAATTGACTTTTTAAATAGTTTGTTTTCCAAGTGTTTAATTCTGCATCTCAGCATAAATTTGGTCACATTAAGTAAACTTGGGAATATATTTGAAGAAATATATTTGAGGAAATGCATCTCTTTTGCCCCAAGGAAAACATTTACTTTAGGAAATACAGAGTACCTTAATGAGATAAAATCCTAATACGAGCAAGGCAGTTTGTAGTTATTACATGCTATTTCGATGAAGGCAAACAGGTACGAGCATAAGACTATTTTAACCCTCTAATACATATAATATGCTATTATCCTAGCTAAAAGAAACAAACTTCTTTTCCTTTCTACCTCTGCCTTAATTTTTCCTTAGTGAAGACAAAGTCCAGCATAGAATGGTTTGGATTCGGTAACTATCACTTATGCTAGGGATTTGACTCTCAGTAAGATATCCCAGGAGAAGCTAAAATACCCAAGAAAATAAAATGCTGAAGTGTCCCTGAAAATTCTTGAAGTATGTTAGTTCTGTCTTAACCTAGAAAATTTTAGTTCAGTTCAAAATCAGTGCAATTTCCTCTGCAGCTCTGTCTGTCCTCTTAACAACTGCCTGAAGGCAGATCCTTTGCAGATGGGAAACTTGGAGATTTTCAGTCCCGGGGCAGTTTTGTTCTTAAAACTCTGACTTTACCAATGACTGGAGGCCATTAATGATACTGTTCCTCGGAAGCCTCCTCTTTCTTAATCAGCATACAATAGTTGTTTTGTTAAAAACAGTAAGTAAACTTTTACATAACAGAAACAGATAACAGCACCCTACCTCCAGAGTTCCTACAATTTCAGATGTGTAGTAACTGCCTAATAATCTACTCTGTGGTACTGCATAGTGTAGTTAAACAGCTCTTGCATTTTGTTTCTTGTATAAAGTGAATCCTCCATATTTTTGTTGTGTTGTTTTTTTTTAACAAGACATGTTGGGTATGGTAGAAGTTACAGAAGTGTCAACCATTATTCATTTTTTCCTGTTAAGCTTAGTCTAATAACTGCAGTGATATAAATGAAATCTGATTTTTAAAAATAATACAGAGATGCAATTTTACTGCCAGCCTCGTTCTTAGGCCATGTCTTAAATACATGGATTTCTAAGGTATCTGATATTAAATTTGCCATGGTATAGGATAAGTGCAGTTTTAAAAAATAAAGACAGTGATATGCAACAGATAAAAACATGACAGTTACAGTGGAAGTCAGCTTATTACTTTTTAATCTATGCCAAGGAGTCATATTAAGCATTGTTTATTCTCCCTTTCTGCACTTTAAACAGGTTAGGATGGATTTTTGATATCTATTGAATTTGACATACCAGATTGATAAAAACAGCATAGCAGAGAACATCCAATACAGGAATCAGATTCACCACAAATCAAATCTGAAGTGTGAGCTTATTCCAAATTCAGAAGGTCCTTGTAGCAGTGAGGATTTTATCAGCTGCATAGGCATAACCTCATTCTATGCCTGCAGAGAAGATACAATTAAGTGTAATTCTTTAGCTCTTGGATTATAGCATTTATTGTCATAACTCTGCATTTTCTTTCCAAAAACTCAAGCATCTTTGTAGTTCATATATTCTGGAGATGTTTAGCATAGCAGGTATAATAAGGAAATTCTATTTTGTTCTGCAGTATATCTGGAGTATCTCATTAAAGTACAAGTAGTTTAAATGAAGATTGGTATTATACTGCTTTAGAATGCCTTTAAACCAGAATTTGAAAATTTACAACTATTAACATTCAGCGATAACCTTATAAACTCCTTTGATAGTTTACTGATGGGTATGTGAACAAGAGTACTGGTTTTTTAAGTAACCTCTTTAGTATTCATTTATGATAATGCTGGAATTAATGTGACCTGTTCATCTAAAAATGTGATCCTATTGAAACCAGCAGAATTTTTTCTATTGTCCTCAGTGGGGCAAAAAGTGCCTCATAATCTAGATTTCTGCTGCTTCTAAATACTGGGTTTTTTCCCTGCTTAAAATAATGCTGGAATAGAACCCTGTATAAAGGGAATTAATATAGGTATAGTAAAACTACTATTTGGAATAAAAAATGTGTATGTGAAATTACTAACATTACTGCAGTGATACCAACCTGTTTCTGCAGTTAACTATGGAATTGATAGCTATATGGAACAGAAGATCAATATACTTCAGGTAGAGAAGCCAGATATGGAGTTCCTTTATGGAGATAAAAGACCACAATTCACTATGCATTTGACTTAAATCTAGAGAGGGGTGGACGAGACAAGACACTTATGGGAGTTATTTTGCAAACATTTATTTTTATAAAACTTCTATTCTCTCCTTTTTTTTTTTTCCTTAGGGAATTAAATTTTTACTTCGGAAATCAAATTCTGGCGGAAGGAAGAGTTATCTTTTGTAGGAACACAAACTCTAAGCATGGACTAAGTAATATTAACTGGAGACACAGACACACAGACAAGTTAAACATCTTAAATCAGCATTAAGGTAAATCAATTTGAAAAACAGAGGGGGAAAGCTAACATTTTTTATTTCCTGCAGTGGTAAATGAAACTTAAAGCTGGCAACAGAATGTGAAAGGCTCCATAGAAGAGGAGGGGTTACCGCATGGAGGGACTGGATTAACTTTTATGAAAATGGTTTCTGCAGGAACTAGATGAGGGCTCTTCATCTTTCCTTTCTGAAGGAAGGAAAAACCTATGATAATTTGGGGCTTTGATTATGTATATAATTGTACAAAGTTCTGAATAATGATAAAAACTGTACCTGTAGTTCCTGGAAAGATAACTTATTTCAGATTTGCTGTAGGCAGGCATTAATTTCTAATGCCGCTAATTCCTCAGGCCTTTTACTACACTATTTATTATTGTATATTCAACATGTTTCTATGAGTAAAAACAAGTCTTTAAAACTGTCGAAGTTAAACGTGTCTTTCTTGCCATACCAGAATGTTCTTCAAACCAAAAGTCTAGCTGCAAATGCTTCTTGCAAATCAAAATCTAAGAATTCTTTTAACTATAAAGACATTTTGAGTATAGAAGAAAATCACAGTTTGCTGAGTAGATGTAGGCTGTATATAACCAGAAACATTAGGGGACTGACATTTCCCTTTTTTTATGGCCCAACTCTAGTAATATTGCTATTTTATTTTGATGTATAACTTAAGCAAGAACAAAATAAAGTATTTTTACTTTAAGAAGGCAGCATTGTAGAAACTAAAATGGAAAATCTGTTCTTAAAGTATTCAGTGAAGACCAGACTAAACACTTGAGCCAAACAGCACAGATTACATCCTGTATGTTCAAGCCACTCCAAGTAAAAACAAGCCAACTGGAGACATAAGGAGAGACAAAGGAATTAAAAAAAACCCCCAAACCTAAAACAACAGCAACATAAATAGTAGGTGATTATTGTATCGTATTGTTTGAAAAATTGTGTGAAAATTAAAAAAAAGGACACAAATACTTGAAAGAGACTCTATTACAGTGATTATCATTTTCTAGACACTAAAATCCCTCCTATTTAAAGTCTTAACTGTGGTAGTGAGAAATCTTCCAGTACCCAAATTAGTCTGGTATTTTCATGGTGTCAAATACTGTAATATGTACAACTGGCAAAGAACAACATAGTTTCATGCATCAAGTGCCAGCAGCAACACCCCAAGCAGTGCAGTTTAATAAAGGCTATCACACTAGAACATACTGAAAATCTCTCTCTTCCTCTTTTTTGGCAACCTTAAGAGTATAAAGATACAGTCATTACCCTGGAATTTACATGACCTATTTTTCCAAATGTATGATTAACACATTACCAGCATCACACCCTTAAAGGAAAATGATTTTGTTTCTGATACTTATCCAGACACTGATCACATGAGGCAAGGAGACAGTTCCCGGTACATCCATGAAACCGTCACTTGACACCACACGCACAAATTCCAATCAAGGCTTTTCTTGCAGATTTTGGGATGCTCACAATAGCAGCATATTGAATAATTATTTATTTTCCTTTTGTGAGTCATGGCAAGAGACAGCTTTTTTGAGGCTTACCAGCACATCCTGTGGATGAGTGTGTACAGGCTTTATGTATTGTATTAGAGATGGAAATATTTGTCCTTGTTTATTTAAATATTGCACACTATATAGCTACAAGATGGGTACTGAAATAGCAAAGTGATGGGCAAACTAGCAAATGCCTAAATCAATTTATTTCCTAAAACACTAAATGCTTTGAATACTAATTTTCTAACACTACTTTTATTAAGGAATGTATACAATCCTATATATAAAACATACTTGCTGTTCTGCTTCTACCAAATAGCCAGCACTTTGGGACTGTGATCCCTACAATTCTAGACAAAGTACTCTGTGCAGCATTCCACAGTTTTCACAAAACAACTGTAGTGAGCTACTCATGCATACTTAGTTCACCCTAGAACAATCTATTATTTTTTCACGGGCTTATTCAGCACTGGCATTAAAATTATAGTTACATCTCTAGTGCAAACAGGTGCATCCTGGTGGCAGAAGGAGACTCTCCAGACCTCTAAGGAAGCAGCAGTGTGAGTATGAGTGACTCAGACAAAAAGCTGGCGATGACTTCTTGGTCTTTCTTGTGAAGCATGTAAGATTAGGTGCCAAGTAAGCAGCACTTTACCAGTCTGCTGAAAGCCACATCTTCTATGTTTCCCTCTTTAAAAGAAAATGAACGACAAATGAGGCTCAGGGTGCCCCCTCCTTTGCATGGGATGAAGCACAATCTAAGGGACCTTTGGGCTGGGAGACAACTTTAGTCCCCTTGTGAAGAATCAGGTATAAGAATATAAGCATATTTTGTCTCAAATGTTCTGACTTGCTACAGGAAAGTTATGACTGGAAGAGAGGGAGGGTCCTGCAGAGGTCGGACAGCGAGAGTTGGGAGGTTGTTTAAGTTTGTTTTAAAAGTTCAGGGCTTGTTCTCTAACATTTGAAACTATAAAGTGGGCTATTTGCTGGAGTTAAATTAAGATACAATAATGCATAAGAGTTCTCTGACATGAGGACTGGTGTCTTTGTTCAGCCTGATGAGAATTTATAAAGAACGTCACACATCCTACAGAGTGGGTCGTGACCCCCCTCCGGGGAAAACACTTCTCCCCTTTCACAGGAGTGTCATATTTCTGTTCCCTAGGAGGATTACAGTGGGACACCTCCAGCCAACCTCGTCCTGAGGCACTGTGCCCTGATGGGAGGTGGTTGCATACAGATGGCAGGGAGAAGTCTCAAGATAATGGGGCACAGGAAGGCACCCATCTCAGTCTGAGAATCGGATGTACTCGCAGGAAGTAGTGGAGACCCTGCCCACTATCTTGCTGGGACAGGCAGGGAGACAGAGCTGACAAGGATGCCTATGGGTAGGTAATGAAGTCCTATTCTTAGAAATCAGTAATGGGTAAAACTTCACATGTAATTTCCCAACTAAAGCCTGTTTGGTGATTTTAAAGCCTGTTTGGTGACCATGAAATTTCTCAGATCAATGATCTTCTATAAAATTACCTGAAAGTTCTCCGGGCAGAACCTCCTCATCTTGAGTGTTGTTTTTTAATTATTATTATTTTATTTTATTATAAGAGCTGTGCCCCTAAAAGCCTTTTGCACCTTGTGTATCAACACAAGAAATGTGTTGATAAATTCCAAACTCTTGTCCAGATGCTTAGTTCCCTTCATGGTGGCTTCACAGCAGTTCTAATTTAAGAGCTGCTTATCATCATCTCAGTCTGTCAATAGCACATCTTTCGTATTTCCATAATCTTCCATTGTCCACCTCCATCAAGCATCCACTGCTTGTTGCAAATAAGGAAGACCTCTCCTCCTAACCAGTTGCTCCTCTATTCTCCTGCTGCAGATCTTAACTTGCACAGCCATCACTTATGCCAGATCCAGTTAGACACCCCTCAACTTCCTTAAAAACTCCCAATCTCCTCTGCTGCTTACTGCCATTGCCCCTTCAGCATCGGCCCGCAGACCCACGGCATCATTCCGGACTGTGGGAGCTTTTTCGACTTGAGAAAGGTGCTCCGAAGCACAGGGCAGCCTTACGAGAAACTAAACGTGTGAAACCTGCCACTACACGACTGAGTCACCGTGCTCAACCCCGGGCCTCTCCCGCTGTTGCTGACCTCACCCGTGTGCCGTACCCAGCAGCACGGCCCCCACAGACCAGCGCCGTCCTCCCACGCTGGTTTCTCACCCCGGCAGAGCATTGCGACCCTTCCCTTCCCGAAGCTCAGCACGCGAAGCTGGATCGGCAGCCAGGTGTGACCGGCACCCACCGAGAAGAGGGGCAGAGGCCGCCTCCCCGGCTGGAGCGCTGCCCTCAGCCGGCCGGGGCGGGGAAGGGGCGGGGGCGGTGCCTCCTCCAGGGCTGCGCTGTCCCCGGCGGCCGGGTAGCGGCGCTGTGTCTCCGCGGCGCTCGCCCC
>VXAY01003249.1:1467507-1517712 GCA_013399855.1 Oxyruncus cristatus | reverse complement strand
CTCGCCCGTCGCCGCGGTGCCCGGCCTTCCGCAGCAGTCCCGGCTCCTGCCCCGCCGGCGGCTGTGGGCGCTGGAGGAAGGGTCAGGGTGGGCGCTTGCCTCGGGCAGACAGTGCGGAGTGCTCCTAAACTTCGTCTCGTAAGGAATTCATACTCGCACTGTATGAATTCACCCCGTTCAAAATGAAATCGAAACGTTCTAAGTACTCTTAGGGCTTGTGCATTCTGAACAGTCGAGAACCGCTGAAAGGTGTTTACCCTGTGTTTACTCCATAGCGTTGTATCGCTGAGTGCTTTGGACACGATTTGCAGTTTTGCTGATCACGTACGATAAGGTCACTGGGGCTTGGGAGGAGCCTGACTTCCCACGCGAGAATAAAAAACATGCTACTTTTCTTCTGTTCTAAAAGACTAAGGACAGTTTGACCCCTAAGAGACACTTTAATGCTTTTATACAGTGTCTTGACAAAGTTTGGTCTGCATCTCAGTCTCGCAGTAGGACCTGCAGTGAAAAGATGAGCATGATTTATAATAGAACTTAAGCAAAACAAGCAAGCTTAAGAACTTAAATAAAAGACCTCCAAAAAGAATAAAAATTTTAGGTCTCCATATGTCTTTGGATGTGAGTGGAGAGCCAAAGGTTGAAATATAAACATGAGGAAGATTATAGAAGGGCAGAAAAAATTAAGTATGGTGTTGGTCCATAAAGCTTGAAAGTTGTAGCCCTCGTTCATCCGGGTTGAATCACCATGAGTAGGGCAGGGCTTGCTTGTGTCATGTGGTTGCAGCACGTGTTTGCAGCACTTTCAAGTTGCAATAGTTTGTGTTCCTGTAGATCATGTGAAGAACTTATGAGCGAAATTTAATAGTATAAAAGCACATCTTAAAATCCTTTCTTTTTAGTATGCTTTTTCGTATTGTCTTTTGGTTTTTGTTTTGTTTCTTAGTTACCCTCTAATTCTTTTGTGATCTTGTTTACACTTTTTGGTTAGAGAACTCCTGATGTATTAACGTTAATGCATTTCATTAGGGGAAGCTACTGATGTAGAGGGAAATGAAGTTTTTAATGGTATAATGAGAAAGTGCAGTAGTACCTGGCAAAAATGGTAGCCTAGGCATGGTGTTAGGAAACATCCATCACAGACTTATAGCTATGTTACTTTATGGTGTAGGTAGCTTGTTACTTGTTACCTTGCCCATTTTACAAAAGACAATTTGAATTTGTCTTGAATTAAGATATAAAAATATTGTATTAGGGACTTTGGGGGATTGTAGATCTTCTGTGTTGCACAGTCTCATTTTTCACTCCAGTCTGTCACTGTTAGTGCACTCACTGTACTGATCTAGAGTCTATGCTAAGTCGCTTAATTAGTCTAATTATTATTTTAAATAGAGTTCTTCTGCATAAGAATTTGGCTCTGTAAAAGTTTCTGAATTATTAATCCTTGAATTTTAGGAAGTTGCTGCCTTTGTTTTTCTCACAGAGGCTCTGCTCCTGTAAAAATGTCAGTAGGCCATTAATTAGCTGTTAGTTACCCTACCTCAGAATTGAGTAAGGCTGTATATTTTTACCTGAATCTGGCTGTGGTCATGGAAGAGGTTGTTATACAGCTGCTTCTTCTTCTCATGATTCTATTAAGGATTCTTTGGTTACCAGTGGATTGGTGTATGTAACTAATCGCTGTTCCATCTCTGAAATTGCCTGTGTTAACTCAAACCACCATTTAAAGCTGTTCAAATGGTCCTGGCTGATGTTTTTTTAGTCATCTCAGGTGGTCTGCTTTCTGAAAGTAAATGACAGGTTTAAGTCTCTATCAAGTAAGTAATGATGGTCATTTGGAGGCTGCAAGCTTTTTGTTGATGTACCTAGATTAGGATGGTCATCCATCTGTGGGTTATATTAAACTCGGAATAGTATTTATTGTGTAATGGCTGTGTGTGTTCTACAGTCAGCTGGCCTGGTAGATTCAGCAGTGGAAGTGCATTTGAACATATGAAGTAGAAATATTTGCCCTGATAAGATCAGTGTAGTTTCCAGCCTTGGACCTCACTCGTGATTTTATTTCCCCCTCCTTCCTCCCTGAAAATATTTAAGGTGTCTCCATGAAGAAGCTATTCTTAATACCATGATACTTTCTTTATTTGATTTGTTTTCTAACTTTATTTTTTAAGCTGTAATTGTATGATGCAACTTGACTCAGTGAGCTGATGAAGTGTATTATGTATCACTGTGGTATGTTCCTGTTCGGGAAATTCTGAAGTGGTTCTCATGTTGGTGTTGCATGTGGACAATCAACAAAGTTCACAAACTGCTTATGTCTCTTTCTAACCTGCCTCCTCCTCTCCCTGTGACTGCTGCTGTTCTGAGGTCAGTGGTTAATAGATGACACCTTGGTGAAAAATAATAAGTTCCAGCACACTTGGTGTTCTGATGCTCCAGCAGGCATGATCTCCTCAAGCTCTTGTTCTTGCACGGGCTTTCTGCAAACTTGAACACATAATTTTGTTCAAAAATTTCTTGTGCTTCACCTTTGTCTCGGCATGCAACAAAGCTTCATTTAGAGTTACAGCACTGAAAACTGTATTAGGCTGTTTGGAGGGAAGTGGCCTCTGGGGATCACTGGAGTGCAGCGCTGTGTGTGTTGTGGGCTTGAACGTCTTAAGCTGATGTTGAGGTAGAAAGAGATTATTTTGGAGAGTTGGCCAGACAGTGCTGCCTTTGAGCTGTTCTGTGTATCACACACAAAGGAAAGGTGAAGAGCTGAGAAACCTTTGTGGAAGCCTATGTGGAAGTGCTAGAACCAAGACCTGAGAACATTGCAGAAGCCCTGTTAGGTATCTGCCAAGGTCTGAAGATTCATGCTTTGGAGCCTGAGTCTTTGACAGACAGTTCCCTTTGTTCCCAGGTGCGTTAGAGTTGCAACATCCTCTATAAGAAGAAAGTAAACCTGTCTTCATTTACATCAACAGCTAAAGCAAGCCAAGATTTGGGGAAGTAGCATCTGCATTTATTGCCAGCCCTGACTGCTGCCAGTGCAGAAAAGTCTAAATAAGTATTCTTTTAATGTTCCACTTTTCCTTCCCTTGTAATGCCACCTGCGTGTGTGTGTGTGTGCCCATAATAATAAGCATCATCTGTGATCTTAAGTAATACTCCTCTTTTACAGTATCTTCTCATCTTGATAGAACCAGCCCTCGCCCTTGCTGCCACCCTTTTGCTGGCTTTCCAAGCACTAAAATAAATGCTCATCCTCTGGCCAAGTCTTAGTCACAGAAAAAAAATCTTTAAGAAACAGGAAATGGTGATGTAGCAGAACACAGCAGTATTAAAATTAACCTCATTAGGAGTGTCAGCTTTATAATGTTACATTTTCCTTTTTTTATCAGCTTCAAATATACTATGTCGTAGCTGCTTAGCTAGATATTGCCAGAATTGCAATTTATAAAAGATTACAAACTACTTCCAGCAACTCAGGCCCCAAGCCTCGAATTACAAGATCCAGGCACTGCTGTCTTTAGAAAGGCTTTTCAGAGACAGTTAGGAAAGTTCATCTGAAGATGACAGGAAGGGAAAATCTGTGATGCTGAGGAAATGTTAATTCTCCAGGGATGTGTTGGTTTCATTCACTGCCCTTCAGCCTGAGTTTTGAGCAGTCTTCAGAAGCATCGTGTGGGCAAGTCGCAGGAGTTCTCTTTCCTCTTTCCAATTACCACTCTCTCTCTCTGTGTTTCATGATGTGGAGCAGGAATACAATCTTAAGCAGTAGTACTGACTGCAGGTCTGAAACTGTGGAAGCACCACCATAAACACGAGTCTGGTCTTCGTTGCAGCCTGTGGCATTGCTGTGGAGGCTGGGCATAGGGCATGGCAATGTAGCTGAGCTGTGTGGACAGCCCAGGCAGCCTGAGAGCTCTGCATCCTGGAAGAGCTCTCCTCAATGCTGAGTTCACCATGGGTAGCCCTTAGTTCAGCGTGCTTGAGAGGGCTGTGAGCTGTATGGGAAGCTACCAAAGGACATAGGAGGGAAGCTATGAAAGGATCAACTAACTCTAAACTCCTCTAGGGCTGGAAAGACATTTTGCAAATACTCTTTATTACTATTTTCTGAAAAAAATGCACAAACTCAAAACATAAGAAGCAACAACACTCTCTACCTAAACAAGGAAGTAACTGCTTGTTGATTTTTCCAACTTGTCAGGTTACATATCTGCACTTTCCATAATCCCAAGGCTGAACTTTGACCTTTAGCACACAGCAAAAGGAGGGTGAGTACAAAAGCAGTTCTTTTCAAGAAGACTTGGTGCTGGAGAACGCGCTTACTGGTGGCTCTTGTCCTCCTACCTCACTACTTCAATCATGTACAGCCAGCAGATCTGCCTGTGCCTTTTTGGGAGCCTATGCTTACCTGTATGGAGGGCTTCTAGGAAGAGCAGCTTCCTGGCTTTAAAGGAAACAGCGTGATGTGGAGTTTGACAGCTTCTGTCACCTCTCAAACACCAGCTGACAGCCACTGCAGGTTGACTTCTCCTTGTGGTCTGGCATGTAGAGAAGAGCTTTTGAGTCCGTCCTAGCAAACAGGGCTCAGTTCTTCCTGCAAGTTGTGTTTGCATCCTAAGCAAACTTCTGATGAGTTTGTTCTGGTTTTGTACTCTTGAACTGTGTGTGTAGTTGGATGAAATTTTGTTTCATACTGAAAGGAAGATTTATTTTTTTTCTAGCAGCTTCAAAAGAATCTGTATGGCCCGGACCAGACTTTAAAATCACAAAAGTGGAAAAAAATCCTAGTAGAACAGATTGCATAAAGCAAGTGTGTGCACATTAGTTAAGAATGAGTCGTATGTGTTGGTATCATGCTCTTTGACAGAATTTGATGTGAAAAACAGCATCAAATTCAAACTGTTGAACTAGCCAAAGCCCTTGGAACAATGGAATAATAGGGGGAGAAGGGAAGAGCAGAAAACACACTTTAAGTGTTTTCGGAAGCTCTTTGTCTCTAGCTGGGTATCGATTTTCACATTCAATAACGAAGTGTTTAGGTAGCCCATTCTGTTGCTGACTGCTGGTGGAAATGGAAGAACACAAAAGGGTCCTAAACCATCTCCTTTGCTACTCTCAGGCTTATTGAGAAAAAAATCTGCTGGAAGCCGTTTCCTTTTTTTTTTCTTCCCTTTTTTACCTTCTGGTTTTTAGAGAGGGGACTCGAATATTGTCCAAAAAGAAAAATTTCTTTTTTTTGTAAGTACAACTAGAAAGTACAATGAGTTGGTCTCAGTTTGATTTCATTGGCTGCTTTTTTTTTCTCTTGTTCTGGTATGCAAATACTTGTTTTGCTCCATTTATGAAACCTCAACATGCAAATGAACAAATGTGGAAACAACCTTTGTTAAAAGGTTGTTCTGTAAACCACTGAATGGCTTTCAACCTTTCCTGGTGTGGTTTTTCTGAATCCATATGTTTGAGAGTGAGGTGAATAACGTTCTGTGTCTGCAATCTGTCCTGTCCTTCACGAATTTGGATACTCATCATCAAGTTCTCATGAAGTGCTCTGTATGTTTTGGTGGCAATTCTTGTTGCTTAGGAGTAGTGGAATGAGGTTACATGCAAAATGCAAGATGGGTTTCTTCATCTCTTGTGAAGAATGTTATCAAGTATTTGAGCCATCAACCTGTTATGAGTGTGACAGAATGGTTGTTTCGTATTCTTTGCCTGATTAGGTATATATGCTTAGTTGGTGTTTGGTTTTATTTCTTTTTACTTTGAAAGCACAAGACTGTTGTCAGGCATGAGCTCTAGGCTAATATGTACACTGGAATTAAGTCAGACTTTGAGTAGACCTAACATCTTCGGTGTGTACACAGTGGTTTAGGGGTTTACATCCGCTTGATGAACAGAAGTGTGGTTCTTTAGCATCAGTAGGGCATTGCAAATAAGTGGTGTAAGTAACATAATCTTATTTTGATGTACCAGGTTTTCTTTGCCTAATTTCCCACATGATGGAACAAATTTGTTCTTGATCAGCATGGATATGTAGACCTTTTCAAGATGGTTAAGAACTGTGGTGAAGAACCAAGTGGAATGGCAAGTGAGGAAACTTACGTTTATTTCTAACTAATTTTTCTGCCGTTATGTTATTTCTTTATCTGACATAAGTCAGCTTTTTTAGATAAGAAATCATTTAAAAGCTGAAATCAAGTAGGTATTCTTATCCTTGGAAGATTTACACTTGAGCTCAACTTGTTATATTGGGTACTTACTTGAAGTATTAGCTGTGTTTAATCTACTAAAACCAATTAAGCGTATTGCTCAGTGTTTAAAACTTTCCTTAAAGTGAGCAAAACGCAAATTTTAATTTGTATGCTGATTATTCTTTTGCTAGGAGGAAGAATCCACTTCTGCTGATGTTTGACTTCTATGCTGGGAGGTATGGTTTCCTGACAGAAGAGTGCATTATATTTTGTAACAGCAGATCTTTATTAAATGTGCCATCAGCACTGGTTTTGGAAAGATGAGAAGACACCCACTGCAGAACAACTCAGTGAAGCTGAAAATGTAAGTTCTGTGCCATTGCTATTTTATTTGTATTACCCATTGAGATTTCTTTTCAGTCCCCATCACGTCACTACATATGTGCATGTGTGTTTTTTAAAAACTGGAAGATAAACGTGAACGTTACATGAGAAATATTTTATATAATTTGGAATTAAAATATGGTTCAAAAACCCAAAAAGCAAACCAAAATAATTAAAAAAGGCACCACCGCCAAAGAACCGAAACTAAACCAACCTCTTTTATACGTATGGAGTTAACTTCCTAAAATTGTTCAGAGAAATTAAAAAATACAGGCAGCTTTATTCATATTGCTTGAATCTTACATTGTGTCAAGGCTGGAGACTTCTTCTGTCCTTAAAAGAAGAATAGAAATAATTTTGGTAACATTTGTCGTTTGAACTTGATCACAGTTAAACCAGAAGTGTCTCATGCTGCTTAGTGCTTTTAGTAAATCTTCCATAGTGGTTAGAATACTTTGCTGGTCTATTTGCTTAAAAAATAAGTTCTTGTAGTGACTTTGACAAATATTTACTGCTGCTGATTGTTTGCCGATGTAGTATCTTTGATGTAAAGAGCTTTGTGAATACTTTGGTGTCAACTATCTAACTCACTTAAGAAGTAGTATTAAACTACTTCTTCCTTTATTCTGTATGTTCTGTCTCTTCTTGAATACTACTGGTTTCCCATAGGACTTGCAGTCAGCCCACTTTACTTGAGAATTTTGACACATCCTGAAAAGGCAAGCTACCATGCATGGTTTCCAAGAAGACATCTGAGTGTAAAAGATGTATAACGTGTCAGCCCTTCATCAGATCTTTATTCAGGAACTACATAAACATTTTTGTATTACACTGTGAATGAAACAAGCTTGAGATTTATATTATTTTTCTAGAAATTTTACAGCAGTCAGGTGGTGCCTAATACTCTTTATAGTAGCTGTTGTCTGATTTTGTAAAAATACGTCTCTTTAACAATATATAGGAGTTCTTAGGAAGCCAAGGAGATTTTCTAGCTTTTACTATGGAAAACAAAGGCTGTTTAGCTGGACAAATTTAGTGTACCCTCAGTGCAAACATCACTCATGCCTTTTAGTTTAATTTTAGAAAATACATTTGTAGCCTTGTTTTTTTAACTTTTTTCAATGTACTAGGAAATCTTTGCAGCAAGTTTGCTGACATGACTGTACTGGTTAGCAATGTGGTGACTTGTGCCTGGCAGGTGTATGTTAATGATTATTTCCTAAAATAAATGAAAAGTTAGATATTTTAAAAATAATGGATTCTGGAGGGTCCTGGGGATTGTTTTTTCTCCCTTAGATTTTTGTTTTGATGGTTTTAAATGTTTTGCATTCTTTAGATTATATGTTAAAAGTAAGAGTGCACTTTGAATATTTCTAAGGATACCTGTCATGGGTTCACTTGTTCTAAAAAACTAAACAAGGAATTTTCCCTTTCCCATGCGCCACTGCGTGGGAGGGATGTTTGAATGGGCAGGCTGGTTTTGCCTTGGGTATTTGACTAACACAAAAGAACTGGCCAGCAGATTGACATTCCAGGCTAATGGCCTGGGGAGGGGCTAGGAGATTTAGGAGGCTCNGTGCTCCTGGAGCCCTGCTCTCCCCACGCCGCGGTGCCAGCGCTGCAGGACTGGCAGAGCCCGAGCAGCAGGAGAAACTCATGTTTACAGGAGCACGAGGGCTGTGTTGTGGTTTTATTTTGGATTTTTTTTCTTTTTTTTTTTTTTTCTTTCTTTGTTTTGTTTTGTTTTGTTCCCCCCCCCCTTCCCGCTCTCCTGCAGAGGGGGGTAACGAGGCACAGTTCCTGGGTGCGGCAGCTGAGGGAAGGTGTGCTTTGGAAAAGCTGGGAGGCTGCTTTGTTCTCAGCCTGGCTGGTTTGTTTTTTTTCCTCTGGCCCCGGCTTGCTGGCACCCTGTTTCTACCCCTTTCCCCCCCTTCCCACCTGGGTGGACCGGCTTGGACTTCATCGGAGAGGAACTATTTGGAAAGAGAGTCACCTTTGTTTTTCCCTCCCCCGGCTCCTGTGTTTTATGTGCACATCGGCAAAGGAAGTGGAAGTCACACGGCCAGCCGCAGACAGCGTGAGTCCCCTTTGGGAAGAACCCTTCTTTCTGCTTTTTCCCCTTCCCCATGAGGGGGAGGGAAAGGCTCCATTTCGGCTCCCCCAGCACACCAAGGGCCTCCACGTGGCGACCACCAGAGCCCAACAATGGCCCATGTCGGCCAACCCCGAGCACTGCTGGCTCTGCACCTCCAACGATCCAACAGCGCCCCCTGCTGACTGTGCTTAGAATTGCACCAAAAAGCACAAACTGAACTGTTTACTTTTCATTGGAAGGGATTTTTGGGTATAGGGTTATTGTTCGGTTGGGGTTTTGTTTTGTGTTCTTTTGTTGTTCTGCCAATACGCGTATATCCTTTTTATTAAAGGGCTGTTATTTTTCCTTTCTCCACACTTTCTCAATTGGAACCTCTTAATTTCAGATTTGCAGTTGCTTAGAGAGAGGAGTTTTGGTCTTCCTCATTACTCATCCTCCTTAGAAAAACACTTCTGTCTCATTAAACTCAGACAATACCTTAAAATTAAGTTCCCCATGGGAGTTATGCATTCTTAGAACTAGTTTATTAAATGATTGTTTTCACCGAAAAGGAAAGGTGACTGTTTTTAGTAAGATGCTGAGATTGAGACTTGATATCTTGGGCCATCATCTTGCTCTGCCAGGTTGGCCACTTCTCAACACTTCATTGTTCTATCTGTCAAACAGAAAAGAAGAATGAGTTGATTACATAGGTGCCTGGCTGATTCTCTAGTGACTGGATTGCCTCTAATAGTATCTATGGTCTGTGTCTACAGAATATCTGTGATGCATCTGTCCAGTGCCTTAGGGGGATAGCAGTACTGGAACAGGCATCACCTGAGGCTCATAATCTACCATCAGAAATAAACTCTGGCCAGCTAGAAAGATGGTGATGTTAAAGCACTCTAACCTGACAAATCTACTTCTTTCCTAGGTTAGTAGAATTTGAAAATTATCTTACTTTGTAGAGAATGCAGGCATCTTAATATCTACTTTGTTTGTAAGATTGCTTAATTCGAAAGGTCATTTTCTTACAGGCATATTTTTGTATATATGCTTGTTTATGGTAGTTGAATTACGTTGTGAAGGGGTCCTTAATGTCAGGAGATGTGTATATCCGAAGGACTATGCATGAAGAAATGCTTAGGGATTTTGCTTTCTTTTGTATTTAAAGGTGAAGTTGAGATTTTCACAGCAGTATTGTTTATCTGTGCTGAAATGAAACAACTGTATGCTCTAATTGGATATGTGTCAAATGGTGGTACCCAGGGCTGACTACTAAATCTCTGAGTGTATTGCTGCTTCTCACTAATTGTCTGGAATTCCCAATCAGTGTGTTCAACACAGCCCTGCTCTTCCTAATCATTACGTTATTACAACTCTATTTTCATCTTCAGGTGAAAAAAGACCACCCCCACTGACAGCAAAATGCAGACTGATTGATATTGTGTTATCCAGAACCAATGAATATACTCAACCAATGAATATACTTGTGGCTCAACCAACTGAGCCACAAGTCAGGCTATTGGATTATTTGGAATTATTTTCTCTTTCTTTGTAAAGGTAATAGTCAAAAAAACCCCCATGGTAAAGTTCAGGGCGTACTCTTAAAAGCAAGTGAAAATTACTCCTTTCAGCTGAGTGTGCTAGTGTTATCTCTTAGGAAATACACCAAAGTGTGCTTTGTTTGTCTGCAGGCACCTCTGTTAAGGAAACTTCCCAGTCTGACCATTCACAAGGCTCTCTGGCTGTCACACTCCCACCACCGGAGACTTTATCTGCTGGACCAAAGTCCCCTCATAGTGGGTGGCTCCAGTGAGCTGACTGGTCCCCACTCGGCTGCCCACACAGCCCACTTACACGCAGCCAGACCAGGTTTCTTTCCTGGTTCGACCCCAGGTTTTCTGTAGCAGAGTCCAAGACATTACATTCCACAAGACAATTTATTCCTGGCACAGTATCACAGCAACAACTCGAGACAGTCCCTCTGAGGAGAGCCCCAAACCCGAGAATCCTCAGTCTTTTATACCATCACAGTCTCCTCTGAGCACCAGTCCCACTCTTCTTTCTGTTTTCCTCTCCTGCCCCCCTCACTTGCTGATCCGTGTCCATCCACCTCGCTGGCTTCACAGTTCCTGGCTCTTTCTGTATCTCTCAGTTGTCCATTCACCTGGCTGGCTGTCACCCATCTTCATGTCCTGTGTTATCCCAGAGATTGGGCTCCCACCCAGTGCCCAGTCCGCATTTCAGTCTCGATCTGCAGCTTGCAGGTCAGGCTACCTGCACAAGAAGTATTCCTCAGTATCTATTTTTATGTATTTTCATTGTGCTTGGTAGTATCAACAGAAGATATCTCCCAGGAACCTGTCCATATTGTGATAAATAAAGGAGATTCTGTCAAAATATCTGTCTGAGATACTGGCCATGAAAAATACCCTATTTAAGTGAAATACTGGGAAATGAGGATCTGTCTTTTTGATGGAGAGATGGAATGAAGTGTGGATCTGTGCATTGCCTTAGCATACTGGGACATGGTGGGAGTCACCAAGGTTTTGACCTGCATCTAATTTCTGAGGTGACTGATGTCATTTTCCCTTCTGCCATCTTTTCCCTTCTGTGATTAGTTGCAATTGACAGTTTAGGCCTTAATAATCCTGAAGCAATGCATTGCAAATTTGGTGATTTAGATTAATCCAGACTGAAGTGTGTGCCTTTTTTTAGAGTAAAGCATCCTTATATGTAGTGGAATACACAGCCCAATGCGGGAAATACATGCAGGAACATCCTGCAGTGAGATAAGGCAATCAGTTATATAAAGTCCTAGCTACAGAGCATGTTTTTCAGCAGCAGGTCCTTACAGGATTGATCATTATATGAGAGCTGGATTAGAACATTGATGACACTTGAAATGTTCTGCCTAAGGTGTTGCTGCACAGTAATGTCAGGGTACATGAATAACTTTCTCCCTTGCAGGATCTTTTCTTTGTCACTGAACTTGTTTTAGTAGGAGCAATCACCTTTTTTAGCATTGACAATGTGTGAAGTTAGGTCAACCTTTTTTACTGGCTAGAGGATGAATCAATTAGAAATAGAAGTTTGAAAGACAGGACATGCTGTAATTTGTTTTGATTGTTGAATATTTTTTAATGATGGTAAAGAATGGTGTAAGGATGACTAATCCGAGAGTGAACCAAAAAAAGTTTGATGAAAAAAACGGCTGCAATTGTCCCAGCTCAGTCTGGATAACTAGTATTTTTCGCTGTGGTTTCTCCTTTATTTTTGGAAGTCTGCTTCTTCCTTTTCCTGTGTATTGTTTTCCTTGTTGTGCACTTCAGACTTCTTGACCTCTTCATTGTTTCAGACATCTGTCTTATTTGTCTGTGCAAGGTCTATACACATGTGGTAGAAACTCCTGCAATTCTGGAGTTGTCTGTTTTGCTTTCATAAATTTCTGTGACTTGGGAATGTAACAGCCCACCTTCTGCTAAATGTTGGTTCTCTTGGTTGCTGCAAGAGATTGTTAGAGAATAATGGAGATGTGCTGTCTGAATCTGCCACTAATCTGGCATTGTCCTTTGTGCCAGAGATCCAGGGTGGGAAGGGCTAAGTGAACGTGGAAGTGCTACCATTGATTTATCTGCACGTGTTGAATTGATCATCACTGGCAAAATAGTCTTTCCAAACAGGTATTTTGTGGCCTAATCTGTAACTGTTCTCAATAAATAGTGGCTCTTTGCTGTAATTAACTTCAAATTCTGAGCCTAAGGTTTGCTAGTCTTCTGAATAATTATTTGTAAAAAATATGGTTTATTATGACCATCGCTAGAGCATAAGAGAGCTTTGATGTTGATATAAAGAAAAAAGGGGAGACCATGCCATTCTCTGTGCATGTATTTCAATTAATAATCGGTTTCCTTTTCTAAACAAGATTAAGGCAGTAATTGCAGTTTTAGATACTGTAATGTTTTAACTAGATGTATTCAAAGGCTTCGTGGCAGAAGTCTGGAGGGTAGACAGAAGCCTCTTCTTGCTTTATGAATTATAAACAATGAAATGTTAATAATGAAATAAACTTCACACAGGCCGAGGCACTCCTGGGTGTCATCTGGTTTATCACAGCAGCTCGAGCAGGGGCACTTGAAGCAGGTTGCCCAAGCCCTGAAGCCCCCCAGGTCAAGCAGGGCTGTCTTTGGTCAGGTTTTGAGAATCCGTGTGGTTGGAGACTCCAAAACCTTTCTGGACAATCTCTGTCAGTGTTCGAATGTTGAAGAACCCCAACTGTTAACTCTTAAAAAATCACGGATGGATGGAAGTCATGAAGACTTCTGGAAGATTTGGAGATGTCTCTTTGGTTTTGCAGTACTTTTGTAAGAGGAGGAAAATTTCTGAATGCTAACAGAATATAGGTTTTCCATAATGTTAACTGGTCACCAGGAGCAGAAGAATATTTGTGAACTGAGTGCCTTGCATTGCAAACTTTACTCTTCTGGATTTCTTTTAAGGTGCATTTTAGTCGTTCTCTCTTCCAGGTGCAGATTCAATATCTAGTTAATTGGAAAATAAGGCTACTCTTTAGCTTTCAGCCATTAGAAAAGAAGAAAGGCAGACTTCTACAAAAGGCTTACCTGTATGCTTATGTATTTTTGATCTTTTAGCTATCTAAATAGGAGACATGGAAATGTGACTGTGTATTTTATCGAAATTTCTCTGTTCTCTTTTTATTCCAGGTCTTCTATTTCTGTTACTTCTATCCCAATTATGAGACCTTTTTTTGTGACTTTTGAGCCTGGTGCTGTCAGCCTCATGTGAACAAACGAAAACAAAAAGCCTGCTGGTTTTTAGAAAACAAAATGCCACGGAGAAGGAAAACTGGTGGGAGTCCTTCTCAGAAGAATGGCAATTCTGACAGATCTGCTCTTGCTGTATCCCAAGGGGACCCGAGTCACTTAATGTCTCAAGCAGTGCATTATGTCAATAAGGAAGAGCTTTTCAACAGCTTGTCAGAGATGTTTTCTATCCTAGATCCTAGTGTGGTTTACATGGTTCTATCTGAATGCGATTTTAAAGGTAAATAATGTACAGTTGGCATTACAGTCTTGTTTTATATGCAGACAGCTCTAAAGTAGGGTGACTCCAGGAAAGTTGGTGGGGTTGTTGCAAACATATATGTGAGTTCAGCTTTTAATGGTGAGTCATAGTATTTTGAAATTTTACAACCAAGCAAGATTCTCCAAGTTTGACGACATTTCTATGAGGCTGGTAAACGAAGCAGTGTGCTCCGTAAATGGAGGTAGAGTTGAGAGTGGATTGTTCTGTGACACAGAGCAGGCAGTAGTGGAGTTGTGAGAAGAATCTCTTTCTTCCAGTTAGTTTCTGTGCATATCTGCAAGATGCCCAAACTGTTTCTGCAGGAGGGATATTTTATGTTCTAGATGACAGTTTTTTAATGGTGTGCCGTGTGATCTTGGCAGCTGCTTTTTCTTTGATACTTGAACTGAGCTTTTGTTTTACTTTTATTTTGCAGTGTCATCTTGTCATCTCCACTGAGGATTAGTTTTTACAGGATAAATTCTGTTTGTCATGTTTAATTCTCTGCACCTTGCTTGAACTGTGTTTCTTTCCCTGTATTCTGTCAAGCTACATACCCACCTCTCCTGGCAGACTGTTTTCATGTTTATGCCCAGTCCTTTCCATTCATTTGTGGTTTTAAAATTCTTCTATATGCAAGTTCATTTGCTTTTAATGAAAATATCGGATGAGATGCTGGATAGCAGTGTCTGAAGAGTTATTTGCCAGGAGAATGTCATATATGGAGCATTTTAATCAGTCTGTGTTCATATGATCAGATGTTATTAGCTGAGATTTTTCTAAGAATGTTGGAGAGAAGGCAGAGTTTGGCAATTTTTTTATATATATGAAAGCTAGATAGCCATTAAAAGGACTATTTTTGTTGCCTAAATTGTACAGTTTATAACTTAATAACAAATGTGAGTGCTGTTATGATTGTTGTTCCTATTAAAATTGAATTTGATGAAATTACCATTTCATGCTTTGAACTCTTATTTAATAAGAGTTCAAAATAACAGGTTTATCTAAAGCTTCTTGGAGAATTCAGTAAACGTGGAATTTATAGCAATGTACTATTAACAGTAGTTTAAAAATTAGCGTATTTTCATATAAGTAATAAGTTGCTCTCATATAGTAAAGAAGATGGTAGGACGATGGAGATTTTGTTTAATGTTTATGCAGAAAGAGTCAGACTTTAATGTACTTAGACTTCTTGCTACACTGTCTTTCAGGAAAACAGAAACTTAGCCTTAGGGCTCAGGTGATATTTGTGCCAGGTTTTCATATTGTTGATCACTGGCAACCTGTGCTCCATTTAGTGGCTTTACAAAGATCAATGCAGATACTGGATTTTTCAGGACGTTTTAAATTGGGCCATAATGAACATATTTCATGGACTTTTATCTCTTCTGTCCTCAGTACTGTTTTTCAGTTATTTTTACACTAGTTCACCTATATGAGATAGATTAGAAATAAGTATCCATTTAAACATCCAGTGCTGACGTTTTTTCCAGTTAAACTTCGAAATTTTTATGCCTATTAGGTTATTATTTTTCAGTATGTCTTTATTAAGTTCTGCCTTTACTTCTAATGAGATCAGGGGAGTTGCAGAAGGTGTGTTGAAAGATGAATTGGTAAACTGTCTTTTGGTTGTTTCTTTAGTGGTGATAAATGCTTCTTCAAGTAAAACAATTGCATGCACCTCGTGTTGTGTTTGTTCAGTTGACCATGTTTTATTCTCTTTACCTTTACTCTACTACAGTAGAAAATGCTATGGATCATCTGCTAGAGCTGTCCACCCACGCCAAAGGAGTAGCATCTTCAAAAACCTTGGGTTTTGATTCAGCAGCAGCGTCATTAGCTCTTGTTAGTCGGCAAAGATCTGTTGCAAATGAAAGAATGGGGGGAAGTACTGCAGAACGAAGTAAACCTGGAGAAACCATAGAGAAGGTCCTGTCATCTGATGTGCAGCTGACTGAAGAACTGGATTCCTTAATAGAAAACGCCTTTCAGAGTTACAACTTGAGTGATGAATTACCTAATTCTGCGAACGACCAAATAATACATGAGCACCCTGTGGAATACGATGGCTTAATTGAATTTCCCGAGTGGGAAAAATCCAATTCAGTTTGCAGTGTCCTACTTTTTCCACAGCAAGCAGAGACAAATAATGAGGTTTTAGAAAACTTCTGTTCTCAGCCACCAGTGAGTCAGCTGAGCATCCAGACAAGCTCACTGGCTGCATCAGGCACTTTTACACAGATAATGGAAGATTCTGATGTGTCGGAAATACATGTTCAACATGAGGTAGCTTCAGAAGTGTATAAACAATCAAATGGAGAAATATGTGAAAATTCTGATCAGACACAAGATACTATTTTGGATCAAAGTAGTGTAACTCCTGTCTCTGGTGAGTCCTCCCAAAGCCCTCTGGAACTTGGAGTAGCTGTCACTGGAGATCCTAATTCAAGGTGCCTGGAACAGCACGAAGAGGTAGTGACTGCCTTTAACAGCTACCAGAGCCTTGCTCTTCCAGAGGCATGTGTCTCTCTTGAACCATCCAGTTTGAAAACACAAAAACCTGCAGATGTTCAGCAAACTCAGCAGGGTTGTAACTTAAATTTTTCTACACCATCAGGTCAATCACAACAACACTGGAATCTCATGGCTCCTGTGTTTTATCCATGCAGTAGAAGTCACAGCTTTGTAGTTCCTGTGGCTGCCAGTCCAGGGCAGTGGAGACCTGGTTCAGACTATAGGACTTCGGAAAAAGGACTTTTTGTTTCCTCCCCAGTGGTTTCAAATGCCTGGGATAGCAACCCTTCTCTGAAGGTATGGGGAAATCAAGATAGAAACTCAAAATTGAACCTCTCGCAAGTACAGCAACCACGTGTTTGTCACATGATGAGAAAAAAGATGCATCTTATAGGTCAAGTACTTGTTCTTCTCAGAGGTGTTCCAGGATCAGGAAAATCATATTTGGCAAGGTAGAACATTTATATTGTGAGCTTCTAAAAAACATTGCTTAATCATGTACAGGATTTAGCACAGGCTGAGACAATTTTCTGACATTTGTAAATAGTTATACCGTAATTGCCAGCTGCACAGTACATGCAGCGTGATGACTAATAATTGCTGAGAGCCGAGTTACTTGCAGCTCCTTGACCTCCAGTGGAAGTTGAAATAGTAAGGGTGAGCTTTAACTTGTCACTGGATGAAGGAGTTTGTCAGCAGAGTACCATTACCATAGTGTTGGGTCTGCTGTGTTCTTCCAGTCCCTGTTTATTTCAGGTGTTTCCTTCGAATAGCAGCTGTGACAATATGTCAGCTCTTTACAGGCAGAAATTCCCCTTCCACTGTGGGAATTCTTTTGTATAAATAGTATTTACGGAGCTTCTTGGGGTGAATTTTTGATTTATTTTCTTGCTTTCCAAAAGCCTAGATTGAGCTTAGACTCCTTTGGCTGGCACTTGAAACACTTGGTGCAATTGAGGCTGTGTATTTGTCAGTGTGAAGGTATGTCATTTCATGTAGATAGAAAAATACCTCACTTCTTTTTTTGAAATGAGACTTGTGGTATGTCATTTCATGTAGATGGAAAAATACCTCACTTCTTTTTTTGAAATGAGACTTGTAGGGAACCTTTGTGAGCTCTGTCCTCTAGATAATCCTCAGCTTTTGGAAAAAGGAGAGAAAGTATTATAGACCATATTTACCTGGAGGGTGATTTTATTTTTTTTTTTTCCCTTACCTAAATTTGCTGCTTCCATTCCAAATAATCTTGGGTTTGTGCAAGGGACTAAAAAAAATCTTATGTGTGGTAGCAGGTATCAGGGCTTGGCAGGAGATGGGGGGAAAAGCTATTCACTTCTTGATCTTTCACAGGAATTTGCTTGAGGATAATCCAGGTGGAATCATTCTTAGTACTGATGATTACTTTAATAAACATGGACAATACCATTATGATCCCAGTTGCTTAGGAGAAGCACATGACTGGAACAGGAAACGAGGTGAGAAATAAATAAGGGATTAGCTTGCTCATATACGGTTCAGTGCTTGTGTGCTGTTTAAAAAAACCTGCCTGTCTTGTAATGCCTGCGTCACAGGACAAGCATTTATCCCATCATAAAAGTATTTTTTAATATGTGTGGAAAAATAGGATGAGCACAGACTCAGAAGTCATCCATTCATTGTGTGTTTTGCAACTAAAAATGCCAGTGTTTTTGTCACAAGATTATTTTATCCTCAGGTTTTGTCGTGACGTGTGTTTTGGGTTGTCTGCCTTTGCTGGAGTGGTTACCTACACTGTCTCCCAGAAATACTACTTCTGAGACGATCCATTATAATATGCATATGCAATAAGTAATGAGGATGTTGATACAAATAACACAGATATTTTCCTACTCTTCATTACCTTTTTTCTCTTGAGCGCCGAACTGTTGGAAAATTTAAAACTGAATTACAAGAGCAAGACAGAATATTTTTTTTCCCTTTCCATAATCAGTTTATTTTTTGACAGTGCGTTATACTAAACTCCCCACAGAACAACTCTTTTTAAGCTTTAATTTGCTAAATTTGAACCATGATCACTTTTCTACTCTCAAATTTCTACAAGTGGAGAAATAAGTTGATAGAAATATATTATTCAATAAATAGTATGATTGTTCAGACTCATTGTAACATAGCTACAGAAATATGGTGCTTTGTCTCAAAGGTAGTGATTCTAAACATTTCATTACTGTGTATTTAAATTACAATAATTCTTTTGATTTTTCGTATTTTATACAGTTTACAGAGTGGGCTAATCTTAAGACTGTTATAAAGCCAAGAATGAAGTCCACTTTAAGGTGATCATGTAGTTTTTTAGTTTAATTTACTGATTGATTAGTCATCTTGGTGCATTTTACATCTGCTTTTTCATTCCTTGATTATCATACATACGTTAATTCAAAAGAATAATGCCACATCTCAGTAGCTTTATGTGTGAGAGGGGGATTTCTGAAGTGGAGGTTCTTGGAACAGACCCAGCTGTGGCAACAGGTTTTCACACAGTGGTCAATCATTATGGATTATCTACTTAAAAATAAAACAAATTTAGAGAATTACTCTAAATGCTATGTGTTCACCCTATTATAATGAAATTACCTGTATCACATTGTTTTGTACATGTGTGTTTTTCAGCCAAAGAAGCATTTGAAATGGGAATCTCTCCTATAATAATAGACAACACAAACATACAAGCATGGGAGATGAAGCCTTATGTTACTTTGGTTAGTATTACAGTTTCATCAATGTGAAACCAGGATGACAACAATATTTTTTTAATAGGGGATTGTCTTTCTCAGTCTAGCTGCTATTCCACAATGAAGTCTGGAGTAAAAAAAGTGTTACATGGAATTATATTACCCAGTGTCATATTCTGTGCATATCTGAGTATTGACCTGACCTCGTTTCCAAGAGGCAAAGCCAAGTGCTTTGTACTTGGGGCCAAAAATTAATATTTTTGAAGAAACTGAATTTTTCATATGATCAGTAAAATTAGAATCTACTTGAAAAATATAACCACATTAATCAGTAAGAAAACTCAGACTCTGTTTCACCCTAAATATGACATAGAGACAGATGCCAGCTGACCAGTTGGAAGTCTAGAGTTTTCAGATGTTTCTAGCTTGCTTGAAGCTATGCAGATTTACTTAATATTTTTTACCGGAGCAATGTAATAAAAATAATGCATCTGCGCTATTTTATGGTAGTAGTGTGGTGCTTTTATTTAGTGACTCAAAGTGACCTGCTTTAGTTTATTAAGTTAATGCAGTCTACATTTAACTACAAAGTTATATTTAATTATTTAAATAACTTGGTGAACTTCTGTTATAGGTTTCTCATACTCTTATCACCTTTTAATAGTTTCTAAATGGGCATCAGCACTTTCAGACTGTACCTCTTATTTCGCTGTTGGGCGTTCAGTGTTTTGGTTCGTATTTGTAGAACTGTATTATTTTATGAAATTGGTTGTAATTAACAGAAATAATATATTGGAAGAAATATTAGGAAGTAGATCTGGGATTTCTCTTTACATGGTATAGAAAGACATCAGAGAGTGCAGTACATAGAATTGACAGCTTTTTAGCAGATATTCTACGTATGCTGCCTGTGGTAATGGATTATTGAACAGTGGGACTTAACACAGATCATTTTTATTAATAAAATGTTTCCTTGCATTTATTAACAGTTATCAGATTAATGGTTCTTTTATAAATTATGTCCTTGATTTTGCTGTATATTGAAATAAAGATACAACAGAAGTTCTTTGGTAAGGTGACAAGAATTTTTTCTGAAAACAGGAATGGGGAGAAACAGCACAGTACTGCTCACAGTGTTTCTCCTGATTAGACTTAGTCTCCTTTTCTGTCATGGTGAGAATAGACCATATCGGAACCGTTTACTTGCAGCTCACTCAGGTTTCCCATATGGCAGGAAGGTTGTCCATAATAGCTGTTAATGTAACTGAATTGTTCATTTTGGAGCTGGTTCGGGTCTGGTCAGCTCTGATTGTAAGCAGAGAGCTTTTCTCTGTCTTGGAAAGGCTTCATAGACGTGTGTGCTGTATCTGGAAAGAGGAGATGTCCTGCAGTCTTGTCTCAGAGGAGGCAATTCATGGCACACATTTAATTTTACAGTAAGAGATGCATATACATGTTTTATATATAAAACACATCTATATAAACATAAGTGAAACACTGAACAGAAGTGTTATTCCAGATATTTAACAGGTATCAAAAAATACAAAAATCAGCTTTGAAAAAGCAAGCTATGCATATTGTGTGCTTTGTCATAGAAATAAGAAATGGGTGATGTGGCTTGTTCTGTTTTATTCAGGCTCAGCAGTTCAAATATAAAGTAATGTTCCGGGAACCAGACACTTGGTGGAAGTTTAAACCAAAAGAACTTGAAAGGTAAGACTTTAAAGGAAAACACCATATTAGAGGGTATATCTTTCACAGTCTGTAATTTTTAAAAAGGTATCTCTTAGCACAGTGGCTAGTGAAGTAGCAAGATACCAGTCCAGATTTTTGTGATAATAAGTAGCTTTTTAACATTTTTTTCTACAATACTAACTCTTATGGGATTTTCTATGTATTATAAGATTTTTTTTGTCACCTTAGTTTAATTACATACAAAAGATACTGTTAGCAGTAGCTATTATGTGATGTTTTCATTATTCCAAGTTCTTTGCATGTAAAGTACAGTGACTGCTCCTTTGGGTTCCTGAGGCTGGAAAAGTTATGTCCAGTTGGGACTCTTTTTGCATCCAGCTGGTCTGTTGCCTTAATTGAAATGTTTCTGCCGTCACTGAGTTCAGGGCGATCAGCACCTCATGGCCCGAGAGGGACAAAGCCCTGTGCGTCACCATTGTTGCTTACCTCTTCTTTAGCAGGACCTTCTGTTACCTAGAGCCGAAATAAGCAAGACATAATCCCTATGTAAGTGAATAATAAGTATAAAAGTGCCTGGATGCCAGGTTTAAATGGTATGATCAGTGTCCAAAGTTCAAAGTGAAGGCTGATGTCCCTCTAGGATGAATACTAGGACCTGCAACTATTTAATGTCCTTTTAATGACTTGGATTCTGGGAGAGAGTGCACTCATAGAAAATTTGAAGATGATACTGAACCGAGCAAGGGTAGTTTATTCAGCTTTAAGAAGAGAACATTAAGGGCAGATTGCATTGTTTTCAGCTACCTTTTGAGAGGTTATAGATAAGGTGGAAAAGAACTCTGCAGGGATAGGGCAAAACAAACATCAGCAAGTTGAAACTTCAGAAATTTTGATTACGTGAAAGAAAAAAAACCCAAAACTTGCTTTGAAGTTGGTTATGCACTGAATGAGTTTGCCCAGAGAGTTTGTGGACTTTGTCATTTGGGATATCAAAATTTGACATTACAAAACTCTGGGCAAGCTGATCTAGCTGTACCTCTTCTGAGTAGGAGATTGAAGTATGTGAACTCCAGAGGTCTCTTTCAACATAAGTTATTTTGTGATTTCATAATATCTGCTCTCATCTGAATTTGCATACTTAGCTTAAGATTTGCCACTTTTCAAGTGAGATAAGGAAGATTAGTTTCTTTCTGAAAATAGATCTTAAACCTTTTCTCGTGTATCTTCAGTTTGTGTTTGGCCATCCTTGGCAGGATTCTAGGTGGAAATGCTGCAGAACACAGTGCCAGTTGGTGTTTAACAGAGTTAGTGAAAATTTCAAGCCAACTGGTGTCCAAAATAATAGGTGAATAGGTTTTCCTGAAGGCTCAAGGAATTCTTAGTTTAGCAAAATCGGAGAAAGAAGACTGAATTCAGAAATCTTCCATATGTAGTTTGGTATCCTACATCACTGTCAGGATCTGATATGGCATGTTTCTGAAACACTATTGACAAAGTTCTAGATTTCAGTAATATGCAAAATATCCCATTGCAGTACAGGGACACCAAGTGGGGTGGAGAAGTCAAGTGGAGCAGCAGTTTGTCTGAGATGCCCTGTTTGGAATGCCTTGATGCACTGATACAGAAAGAATTGCTGTTTCACAGCTTTTCCTCTGGCCCCATGAATTCTTTGGTTAGTCTTGCTGTAAATTTATGAAATTATTTTTTTCTCTTCTGTCATTGTAATACACAAATCTGAAATGTTTTTTTTTCTTTTTCATTCATAGGCGAAACATTCATGGTGTATCTAAAGAAAAAATCAAAAGAATGTTGGAACGATATGAACGCTGCCTCACTGTTGGATCAGTATTGGATTCTTCAGTTCCAGACAAATCAGAAGCTGCTGGTTGGAGTGAAGATCCTTTTCAGGAGGAAAGGTTAGATTCTTTCACTAGCTTTGTAGCTTCAAATAAAAGGCTACAAATTCAGACTTTCTAGCAACAGAACCTGATTAATACTGTTGAACAGTGAATGCATTAAAAAAGACAGTTAAATAATAAAAAAACCCCCACTACATAGTTTTCCTAATTTTTAAGAATTCCAGGATTTCTAGAAAGGAGCAGTCAAGGGATCTAGTCACTTTCCAGTGCTTTTTGAAAACCTCCCATTATGACTGTGTGTTACTTTTCAAGAACCAGATCTTGACTGACTTTCTCTTAGAAGTATGCTGTTGGATGTAAGTTGTAGATATGAAGCACTTAAAATCTATAAAATGCTTTTTAGAAGACTGC
The DNA here is from genome assembly GCA_013399855.1 of Oxyruncus cristatus. Classification (NCBI taxonomy): domain Eukaryota; kingdom Metazoa; phylum Chordata; class Aves; order Passeriformes; family Cotingidae; genus Oxyruncus; species Oxyruncus cristatus. Next base: position 1,494,794 of record VXAY01003249.1, on the reverse strand, counting down.
AGTCCCAAATAGGAGCAAATTACTATTTCTGAGTCTGTATGTTGGTATTAGATGTTACCTTTGTGGTAGAAGGTGGATTGTTCATGCAGAGTTACCTCTTTGCTCTTCAGTATACTTAATTTAAAGTTGCTTGGACTTATGTTAGTTGTATACATGACTGTTTTGTAGTGGCTAATCTGAATGATGCTGTATATCATAATGCAGAGGAACCCAGATTTTATTGTAGTTATTATTTCATTTAGGTTTTGCATGCTTATGGTAATTAATGGAATGTAGTTGATTGTGAAGAATGGTTTGACAAGAAATGGCACATGCTCTCCTAGTTCTAGATTTTATTTAGCATTAAGCCATCAGGAGAGAACAAGTCATTAAATAAAAGTATATTTACCAGATTGGCTATCTGAATGAGGAAATGTCTGGCATCAGAGTGCTTCAGTACATAATTGAATGCTGGGAATGGGGGGAGAATTGACTCCTGAGAAAGTGTTCTCAGTCTTTTGCTGTAGTAAGAAGGGAGTACTTACCAAGGAAAGTTAGTCTTTCCTTAGCTCCTTCTTTTTTGTAGAGGAGTGTTGAAGTTAGGGCTAAGTTGTTGTAAATTTGTTTTCCTCTCATTAGAGTTCCAACTAGAGTTCAACTCTCACTCTAGTTCTAACTGCAGTTAAAGTGGACAAATGCTTTAAGAAGGTTTAAAATAAGTTTATCTTTTATTCTGGTTTGTGTTTCAGAAAGAGAGAGGCACATTCTGATGCAAAGGAAGAACCACGTTTTGCTTCTGATCTGGAGCCTCTTGAATTAGCTGAAGTTGATAGAACTGCTCCCAGTACTTCTCTAACGTTAGAAAGCAGCTGTGATCCTGAACATTTTCAGCAAGAGGAAAAAGAAATGGAAAATAACTCAGTGGAATACAGTTCTGAGAACGTCGCTGTTCAAGATGACTTGCATGTCTGTTTATCAGAGTGCATTGAAAAAGAACTGCCCTTGGAGAAGAAAGAAGAAAAGGGAGAAAAAGTAGAAAAAAGTACTGAAACAGAAATAGATGAGGTTGATGTGATCACAGCTGAAGAGGCTGTGAATTTGCATACAGGAGGAGCTGAGGAACACAGTGATAACAACACTGTTAGTGTTTCAACTGCAGTTGAACAATCGGGTTCCATATATATGGAACCAAAATCAACACAAACTGGTAACACAGTGGAACCAAGCAGTTCAGCTTTTGACACGTCAGGAAAACCTGAACTACTAAACTTCCTGGGTGACTGGCCTGTAGAACAAACAATGGGACAGAGAGTCAAAAGATCTAGAAGACTAGAAAAATCTTCTCTGAAGAGTGATAAGGAAGGTGAAACTCCAAGTCAGCAGCATCCTGAGATAGGTGAAGAACAAGTGGGCCTTCCTGAGACATGTACTGTTGACAAAGGACATGAGGAAGAAAATCTAGCCTCTAGCTGCTCCTCTGTTAGTTCAGATAAAGTTACACTGGAATTGCAAATGGTAGGACATTGGCCTATCACAGCCTCATTAGAACAGAGACAACAAAGGTCAAGGAGAATGAGAACGACAAATCAGTCTGATGAAGATAGAAATACTGAAGGTGACGTGGACATAAATGCTCTTGAGACTGTAGATGTGCTTTGTGGGACACCTGTGAACACTGCAGAGCAACCAGCTATAAAGAGTTTTCCTCTGCACCAAGATGAAATAGTAGCCAGTGAAACAGTCGGTGAGGAAAAAACCCAGCAAAACAAGAGAACAAGGAAACATCACAGATTAGCCCTCACTTTCACAAACAACAGTTTACCCCATCCCAAAGAGGAGGGCCTCTTGTCTAACCTTAACGCAACAGAAGAGAAACAGGACACATGCTTATGTAGACAAAAAAATAGCCATTCACAGACTGAATCACAGGACTTTGCTCTCCTGTGGAGATTAGAAAAGAAATTGCTTTTTCCTGAGACTACCAAAGTATTACATGGCAGAGTAGATGGCTTCAAACCCAAACACATAGATAATGCCTCAGATCCTCAGGAAAAAATACCATATCGAGTTACGTATGATAAAAGTACATTTGTAGAAGAAAGTGAATTTACCAATATTGATGACTCTGAAAAGCTGGATACGCTGTGTAAGCTCTTTGAGTCTGTTTCATTTGAAGCTCTGAAAGATCTCTATGAAAGATGTAACAAAGACATAGACTGGGCCACAGGTTTGCTGTTAGACTCTGAAGAAAAGTTGTGCAAAGCTATTGATACTGAATGCTTTCAGGTAAGAGAAGCTGAGCCAGTTGTCGCAGACCTTGATTTCAAGGCAAGTACAAACTGTGATGAGAATGACAAAGACGGCAAACGAACGGCACAAGTATTTTGGGCTGGTGGTGTCTCTGAGGTTTCAGAAGATAAGAACTCATCACTCAGCACTGCGGAAAGTAGGGCTGCCAAGGCAGCTGTGACAGATGCTGATGTGTCTGACTCATTCACTGCTACCTCAATGAATGATTCAGAGGAACTGAAAAATTCCATGGATGCAGCCCCTGGAACTGACACAAGCAGCTCAGCAGCAGGTGTCACTGAGCTGTCCATTTCAGGAAAGCAAACTGCAGAGTCTGAGAGTCTTGGTGAAGAAATTGTAAATAAGCCATCACTTTTACAACTTGATGCAGGCTTCTGTACACCCACGACTTTGCCTCATGGTCCTAACACAAATTCTACCAATTTGAAATCTGAATTAAATAATGAAAGTGACATTAATCCTTCAGAAAGCAATGCAGAGAACTCCAAAGTAAATGCTTTGTTACTGGAAATGGATCATGCACTTCTGGTCGGTCCTAGGAGCGATAAAGAAATGGAGGTGGATAAAGATACCGAGGAGAGTTCTGAGGAGATATGTGGTAAAGAAGAAATTGAAAGTCCAAGCTGGTCTGCAGCTAAAGCCAAGAGACAAAGCCCTATACCAGCATCACATGCAGCTTTCAGTATAGATTGCCTAGAACTAACATTACCTCCTGAACTGGCACTCCAGCTGAAAGAGATATTTGGACCTGTTGGCATTGATGCAGGTATGGGTATAATTATATCCATGTTTTTATGGAAAAACCTTAGTTTGGGTAAGAAAACCTTTCATTATTTGCCTGTGCCTTTTTTTTTCCTTCATGCTTCAGTTTTAGGGAATAGATATGCGTAATTCCTCACGATACTGTTTGCTATTGTTGATCCAAAAATGGAACTGAGTTAAGCGTGGCATAAAATATAAATGCAATAATGCTACCTTTTACCTTTGTCTTTTTGTACAAGTACATACTTCAAAATAATGAGAAATTATATGGACTTATTTGCATTTTGAGCAACAGGCCTTTGAGCCTATGTTCAAACTGAAGAGATATTAAGATTATGAGGAATATGCAAATTGTGGCTGATTAGGAAAAAAAGAAAAATGAAAGCTTTAGGCATCAATAAAGTTGAGGAAGGAGAAGATAAATGGTTTAGAGAGAAGATGAAGTGTGGCTATACTTAAAAGATGAAAACAGACTAGTCTGCTGCTGGGAGATTATGATTAAGGAAGCCACAAGCAGCTTGAACAAGCATCTCAAAAGTTACAGACTGATTGAAAAAGAGAAGAAAATAGAAGGAATATACAACTTGGTGGTTTTCTCTTCCTCTCCCCTCCCCCTTTTTCCTTTTATTTCTTTTTTTATTTTTTTTCCCTCTTTTATCCTGAAGATTACTTAATGTGAAACCCTGGATACCTAATTTATTGGTAGGTTTGACTGCCGGCCTCTTTGCCTTCCATGCCTACCTCATCAAAAGAAAAAGTTTGTTTCCTATAGCAGAAAAGTGTTCTATGGTGACTGAAATATGCCCTGCATTTGTATTTGACACATATGTACTTCTTACTTTTTCATTTTTGAAAGGATGAGAAACAGTATTAGAAAGATCTTTTAGGGAAAGGATGTATCATTATGATACCGTGATAGTTTCTGCCATTTCCTTTAGAATTAGAGGTCGTATTTGGAATTTGCCACTCTGAGCTTGAAAGAAGGGATGTGACTGATGTTGGGCGGTGGTGGGTATGTTGTGGTACAGAAAAGCAGTTGCCACGTGGATTGCAGTGGAACAAGGGGAGTCACAGTTTCACAAATGAAACTGTTGTTGTAAATTTGTGTAAAATTGTTGTAAAAAGGTTTTGCTAGAAAAATGGAAAAAAGGAAAAACACCATTGTTCAGGTAGTCACATTTCAATAATATACAATTAAAGTTAACCTGCTTTTTTCCTACCTTTTCTGAGTTTTTGAACACCAGATAACAATTTCTGTGGAATGATTTGTTGTTGTTGTTGAACTTGGCAGTTGCTGGTTTTATTCAAGCGTGACAGTTTATGCAGAATCTCTAGAACTAGAATTTATAAGTCCTGTCTATTGTACTTTAATTGCTTAGATAATGTTTTATAGAATGCTTTAATGAGTATATTTTCTTTGTTCCACAAGGATCACTGACTGTTGAGGATTGTGTGGTTCACATTGATCTAAATTTGGCAAAAGTGATTCATGAAAAATGGAAAGAATCTATTCTGGTTAGTAGATTTCTTGTTGTGATGTGGTATGGCATCCTTGTGCTTTGTCACACCATTCATCTCCATATTTGTTGGTCTAAATGTGTAAGATCTTTGCAAGAACAATGATAAAATATAATAGTAATTTAAAATATGTGGAGTATTTCATATGTCATAACCATCGGAGCTGTTGAAAGTTTAAGGTATGTCATGAGTGCCTCATCGTGAAACCAAGATTCTTGAAAAAGAAGGATGATAGTGCACAATTTCATTCCAAAGTGATCAAAAATCCTACTGGCCAAAAATTATTACTGATATTTTGACATGTAAAAAGAATCCTTTTATTAATTATTCTGTATACAAAACATCTCCATGTGCATCAGTTGAGATGAGTTCTCCAACCTGTGTTCCTTCATAGCTATATGCAACTTGGAGTGTTTTGGGGCAAAATTTTTGTTTGGTTTATTTAATTAAGGTTATGAAGTGGGGCATATTCCACTAGTCTGTGTTTTCAGAAAGATAGTTCTAGTTTATAAATTCCACTTCATAATTATTTTTCTTAAATATACTTCTTTTATAATATCAAATCTTTGAGAAATACTGTAAGATCTTATTTTGTAGCTGGCTTACCTAGAAACTTAGAAGTTTACTTGAAGTTTTACTGTGAAACTTATAACTCTAATGATTTTACTATTTTTATTTAGAAGCGTCAGAGGAGAGATGAATCGTGTAAGTTGTCTGCAGAAGGTATGTTCTGTATCTCTCTTAATTGTAAAAATACTTAAATCTCATTATAAAAATATTCAATTCTTTGAAACTTAAGTAAGGTTGCAAATATCCTGTCTGAAAAATGATGGATTTGTTTATTCAGCTAAACTTTATTGCCCTTGGATCCATTTACCTTTCTCTTATGGAGGTGTGGGGGAGGGGAGCGAGGTTAATTATAAGGAGAATCACTAGTACTAGGTAGGTAGATGCAAGCAAAAAGCCTGTCATTTTTGTGTAGTTCAGACAACTTTAAAAGAATCTCTGGCTGAACCAGACAGCTGTTTGGTGACTTCTGTAATATCTGTGACAAGAAAAGATGTGGTCAGAGAATTACTGGCAGAGTAAGATTTCTGCAGACGAGGGAGGGAGGTCAGAAATGCAACATTCACATGATGTTTCTGTCAAAGATGATTGTAGCAGAAAGGTGGATGCCTTGTTCTGAAAGTGTAAACATCTCTGGCAACCCAGTTTTCATTCAGCTGTTGCCATTAACTCTAGAAATGTAAAACCAGATTCTCTTATAAAAGCAAACAACTCCACACACACACTTAAGCTATCTACAAGGTAGTTTACAGCTGTAAGATATGTCTTATCACTTGAAAATTTGGTGAGGAAGTATGAAGGTTTTGCCTTTGTTTCACAAAGTAGATAAAGATGATCAGCCAGTCTTTGTAAAATGGAAGTGAGAAAGGTGAAAACAATGTGTTGGTTTCTGTTTTAGCATTAATAATCTTTTAACAGAACTCAAACTTTCTAGGTTAAAAAACTTGTCTTTTTTTTTGCCATTGCTTGTATATATAAGCTAATAAGTATTTTATTTGTCACCTCATTTTTATTGCTTTTGAAGGTCCTACTGTGATTCAGCAAATAGATACAGATGACTCAGAAATGCTGCTGTCTCAGAATGCAGACAGTAAAATACAGAAGAAAAAAATGAGCTGGGCTTCAGGCACATCTAATGACATACAGATGAAAAAAACAGCAACATCAGACGTTTTTCCTTTTATGGATCACTGGAATGCTCAGATTCAGAAAGTTTCTCTCAGGCAGATAATTTCTGAAGAACTAGCTATGCAGGAGAGACAGGACATGGTATGGATAGTGCCTGTTTTTTATGCAGTTTAGATTTACTACTAGTAATAAAACAGAGTATGACTTTTTGGTGACTCATATTTGTGCTGCTGATTACAGCCTGAATTTGTGAGACAATGCCAATTAGTATTGTTGATTACTGTAATACAGGGGTTTGCTTTTGGTAGATGGTTCTGTTTGAAAAATACAGTTTCATTTAGAATGTAATATTTTGATTGTTTCATGAACAGATCATGGTGTGTTTCACTGTACAGGTTAGCATTTGTGTTTGGTTGAATTTTTTTTGATTGCTCACCCAGAAGCAAAGATCAGTGTGATTTGCCATGCTTTTTTATTGTGACAGCAATATCAAAAAAAGTTCTTAATTGACTCCATGCCTTGTCTGTTTAAAAGTGTGTTGAATTGATTTTAATGTTTTGTAAGGAGAACCCACAACATTTCTAGCAGATGAGACACTAAAATAAGTATTTGAGGTTAATCTCAAACAAGTTTCTGTACCCCCTTGTCAGAAAATAGTAAATTTTTAATAGATCTTTACTGGTTCTTTATTTTCTACACAGTTCCCATACCCTGCCTGTTGGCCTGTGCCTAATACTGCCCTCTACTGCCCTGCTGGTGTTCAGAACAAGCGTTTTAATTTGTAATTGTCTCTGCTAAGCAGCTGTCCTGAAAAAGAGGGGCTTTGACCTGGTATAGAAAGTTGGATGGATTAGCCTGTACTTTGAAAAATGGCTTGTGGATTCTTTCTTTGAACTGCATGTATGTGGCCTACTGATAAAAACGAGTGTCGTGTCTGCAGCTTTATTTTCAGTTTGAATTCATGGAGCTTGGCTTTATTTTGACCACTTTTTTTTTTTTTTAATTTTTTAAAAATCAATATTGGAATTATGAGTTCAATTTATTTTGGATGTAACTATGTCATCTTCTCAGATGAATTCACAAATAAGAATATTTATTACAGAACAGCTTCAGATACATCAAACCAAAATTGTTTAAGCTGCTTAATAATGTTGTTTCAACCCCAGGCCCTCAGTATAGAGAACAGAGCTGAACTTTGCACAAGCTTAGCAGTGGACTAGATAGACTAGCAGGGAATAAATTCCAAAAGTTAAATTCCTCCTAAAAAATCCTTTTACTTTGTCCAGGTCATGAGGGAGCTCCAGCTGCATAACTTCAAAATGATTGCAGAGTACTGCAGTGGTGTATAATGGAACTCACCTGTCCTTACTTATGCTGATCAGTGTGGCAGGCTGATATTGGCGTGTTGTCATTGCTGTGGGTGCATACCAACTGAGTAGATATTTTTTTAAATCTTAACAAATAACAGTGAAGTTGATTGGCTCCCCTGTTACAATATTTTATTCTAATAAAGAACTTGTAATATTTTTCTTTTGTCTTCTGGGTAGAATCGTGTTCCTTCTACAGCTAGAAAAGACTGTGCTGCTAAACTAAAGGAGAAGCAACTTTTTGAGATGTTTCCAACTATTAATCAAAGTTTCTTAATGGATATCTTCAGGGACAACAAGTAAGGAATCTTTACAGGTTTTTATAAAAATGGTAGTCAGTAATATTCTATAGTGCACAGTTACTGTCTTAAATATTAAGAGTTAAGATACTACTAAAAAATGGCTTTTTCCAAGTTTGCACACTTTTTGGTAATTGAAATAAAGGCAACATTAGGTGGTCTTTAAGGCAAAAAGGGCATAAAAACTCTCTGTGTAGACTTGTTTCTTTTTTATGTGTGTGGGAGAATAGACAGTTTCTTTCATGGGGAGAAGAATGTCTCTGGCTATTGACCACTGGCTGACTGTCAGTGTAACTGCATATTTACTTTAGAGCGAAGATTTAAATCAAGTGGGAGAAATTAGTGGGTGTCGTAATAATAAGTTCACAGAAAATGGCATCTGCCAAGAGGAAAAGTACCATCACGTGGTGTTAGGTGTGAGTACTTTACTGGCTACTAGAGCAGCTCTGAAGGAATGAGCTATCTCTCCTTCCTTTCCTGATGACATTCTCTTTCTCTCTTTTGCAATATATTTTGGGGGTACATGTCTGCCTTCTTAAATCCAAGTTTCTGAGAACTGAACTTTTTTTGGAGAGAAACATCTTTTTTTTTTATCCTCAGCCATTTGAATGTCTGTCTCTACACATGGGTCTGCATACCTACTTCTCAGTCATTCTGCCTGTCCAGGTTGTTATGAAAATCTTTGCTGTTTAAAATACGTCCTTCAGCCATCTCTATAGCTCAAACATTTCACTCTTTCTTGTTTTTCATATTCTAAATTCTCTTCATAGTGTTGCATTTCCCAAAATCTATCTTTACTCCTGATCAGTCTTTTTCTTGTTAGCTTACTGAAAAGCAAGAAGAATAAAGAAGGAAGAGGGCTTATTAGAAGGCTTGTGGCAACTGATGTAGTATTTAATTAAATTTAATAACAAAGCTTGACTAAAAATACAAGGATTTCCCTTCATAAGGGTTTCAGAAAACTGAGCTAGTTTTAAATTAGTATGTGCTATCTAACCCTGACCAGAGAAGATTTAAGATAAAGTATCCTATCCAACCCAAAAAGAAGCATTTACTTATGTCTCTTTGATCAAGGTAGGATGCAATTTTAGTATGTAATTTTCCTTTTAATATTCAAGTGCCCCTCAATTACGAGTCAGTCAACCAAGATTGCATGTGTGTTGCTGCCAGTAATACCAAGAAGACTGCAATAAGGTGGAATATTCTGTTCCACTGGAATATTCCATTCCAGTGCTTTATTTCCAATGTAATCTATTTCTGTAACAATATCAAGGTTTGTAATATACATTTTGTTAAATGTAGCACCTATTATATATTTGTGTTGTGACCCACCCCAAAAAGGGGAGGGTAACCCAGGTTCTTATTAATAATTCCCTTGAGATGGGTTAGAGTGAAATGACACTGAAGAATCAGGGTTTGTAAACATATAAGTGTAGGGTTTCTTTTAGAACAGTTTTGTTTCGAAGGTGAACAGGTATGTTGCCATGTTGGGTGTTATCACTCTACAGCAGTACAACATCTATATGTATGTTATCATCTATACAGCAGTATAGCAACATTAAAGCATAGCAATATAGCACTATTAAAGGATAGCACTATTAAAGCATCTATGTCAATAAAGCATTGTTAAAGCATAGCATCTGTAGCAATAAAGCATAAAGGTAACACTTAAGGAAATGCATAAGGGAGAGAAAAGGAAAGAAAGGATAAGGGTGGAAAGAAGTATATAGTCACGGCCCACTGGGTCCAGTGATTAAACTTGGTAGTTGCAGCTTCCATGTCTGTTAGTTGAAGTGGTGGTCTTGGTCCATTGGGGCTGGGGGAAGCCCCCCCCACAACTCAAAGATGTGAGTTATTATACACTTCCAGCTCAGGTGGCAACGCCTTGTACCTCCCTGGGGTGGGGAGTTTTAGAATGGATAGTGTCACGGGGCCATGCCACGAGCCTCCGACATCTCCAAAGACAGCTGCAGCTGCCTATTGCACCAGCATCAATCAGGGTCCAACATTTGAGATGCATAGGACAGGCTAAATGAGGATATTGGCATGAGAAAGGGGATTTTCCTGCTTTACAGGACTTGCCTCTTCTTAGCCTCTTCCCTTCCTCAGACAGGCATCTGCACCCAAAACAGCATACACTGGCACCCACTTATCTGATCTGCAGGTCTTTAGCAGTATTCAGGGAGGGGTGGTCTTTGCTGGATGAGCAGCTGCTTCTTTTCAGTTTGCAAAAGTCTTTTGGTGATCTTAGAATGTGTGAATCATTAACTGTTTCAGCCTCTGACAGTGAGGTCACAGATTTTATTTATCCTTTACAGCTACTCTTTAGAACAAACTGAACAGTTTCTGAACTGTGTCCTGGAGGCAGATCCTGTAAAAACAGTTATAGCTCAAGAAAGTGTTCAGCAAAATGAAATGGTTACTTCCTACAGTGCAAAGAACCGGGAGAAGAAGGTATTTTTATTTTTTTTTTTTTTAATACTACTTACAAGGATATCCAAAGCTATGTTAATGAAAACACCCTAAATGCATACTTACCTTCAACATTGCAAATTCCTACAGGCAAAAAAAAATAAGGAAGAGGATGATCCTTTGAGTGAAATATTTCAAGACTTTGAGTATCCACAATATAATGATTTAAGAGCAGAAGCTTTTTGTCACCAGCAAAAGAGAAAAGAATGTTTGAAAAAGGCTGGGGAGGCCTATCGGATGGGTATGAAACCTGTGGCAGCGTTTTATGCACATCAGGTAAACTTAAATATTGTGCTTTTTGTCTGAATTTAGGGAGGTACTTGGCAGTGATAAGGAAAACCTTGTGCCCACTAGAGTTGATACATTTGCTCAGTTACTGCTCCCTGTGTAACTGTTACAGTGACAATCACAAGTAAACTCCCTTACATAGAATTGATACTGGCATAGGAAGCTATGTAACCAAATTCAGCGTGAGACCTCCTGAAAGGTGATACTTTGTGCTTAGTCACATGTGTTCTGTTGTCCTAGATCTCTCTCACATCCACAAACTTGTGAGCACCAAAATTGCGTCCACGTGGTCTGGCCAGGTTCACTGGGGTGTGACGTGTACTGCAACAAACATGAATCCTCTGTATGTCCCTTGGGTTCCTCTTAATTGGTGCTCAACTGTTTTTAGTATTTTGTACTTTTTAGGAGTCAGGCAGGTATTAAATGTGATCTTTTAGCACAGAAGCTTGCTTGCTTCATCCTCCATAAATCTTGGGCAAGATTGCTGCTTTCCATCTTTGCTTCTTCATTTTGTCTATCTTTATGGCTATGGTCTGTCTTGGGTTGGGATAAAGGAGTTGCGGTATGTCAGGCTTTTCACGATCCATCTGATTTTGGCACATAGATCTGCTGCTGGTCAGTCTTGTGTACTCTGGCCTTGGAGCACAGGCTCTCTGGTCTTATTCAGCCCCATGTCTCTGTATGTACCAGTTTGATCACTGCTGATCATTGCAGTTGATCATATTCTTGATTTTAAGTATCAGCTGTTCTCATAACCGACGTTCATGTATGCTTATTTTTAAGTGCCTTCACAGGAGACCCTTCCATTCACACCACTCTTAAAAATTCTGTTACAAATGTCCTCAAAGGCAACAGTTTTCCCCTGATCTAATAGCATATAAAAATTTGGTAAGAATTCATATTATAGAGGCATTTAATTCTAACCTATGAATTGCATTATAACAGAACAAAAATGTAATAATGAATAGCTTGAATTTGCTTATTAAAAAAACTCTCACATAAGTGGTATAACTCTGCTTAGATTGTTACTGTGCATGTAGAAAATACTGATTATCAGTCTTTATAATGAACTTTTTATGTTCTTTATTCATACATTCTTGAAGCTTTGAGAGGTTCTAAACAAAGGTCTGCATGATTTTAAATAGAAATCTAATTTCAGGTCCTCTCTTTTGTTCTGTTCTTAGCCGTATGAACAAATAGAATCTGGAAATTTATTTATTATATACTTTCATTTAGGTGATAAAAAGGCAAACTGAGCTACCTTTATTAATGAAAAATACCTTATGCTTGGTGGCCTTTGTCTTGGGAATCCTCTGCAAGTGAGAATTACAGAGCTGGTGTCTTGGTTCTGACACTATTAAAATGGATCATTGGAAGTGTAGTAAAGTGTAAGACAGACTGTCACTTTTGTTCTTTTGAGTCCATGTCAGTCTAATACCTGGAGTTAAGTCTTCCATTCTTTTTCACACTGTGCTTGCAGATCTTTAAGGACATAATTTGTTGCTTTGATCTCTCAGACTTTATCATCGCAAGGTTCATGGGAATTAGTTGGTAGTTGTTCACTCTGTAAGATGACTAACTTTGTACTGCTTCTTGCCCCTCGTTCCAGAAGGGGTTATATTGACCTTGTCAGTCATAAAAGATCTGTCAAAAGTATTAGGAGAGATAATGGGCAACTATTTAAAAAAAAAGGGTGTTTACTCCTGGCTTGTCTGAAATTTAGGGAATGCGTTCAGAAGACTTAACCTCAAATATAACAGTCAACAATTTTTTCCTTAGCTATTGGGCAGTTTCTGTGACATTGTTTCATTACAATTTTAGCAAAATACTTGCAGAAAATAAAAACCTATTGTTACAAAAATAAATCTGGAACAGCACGGAGTGTAACTTTTTAGCTTATGTCATTTAACTTTTAGCCTATGGTTATGTGCCTTTTCTGGCATTTTTTTTATCTTGTAAGGCTTTTGTTATAATTCCTTCTTTGTGCCAGCTTTGAGTAGTTTCTTACAAACAGGTCTCATGAAATCTTGTGAGTAGTTCTCACTGAGCCTCTTGCAGAAGTTCTATTGCAAATATGAATTTTACTGTTTCAAACTGTGAGCTAAAAGCACTGTGCCAGTCCTGTCATTTTGAAACCAATGACCAGTGTGGAGCTTAGATCATGTCTTGGTGTGTAATAGTCACTGTGTTTATGAATAAAGAGTCGCCTTCACGAGCAGAAGATGAAGGAAGCCAACCATGCTGCTGCTGTGCAAATCTTTGAGAGAGTAAATACTTCCTTGCTGCCTATGAACGTGTTGGATTTGCATGGTCTCCATGTGGATGAAGCTGTGAATCAGTTGTCCAGAGTGCTGCAGGAAAAAAGTGAAGGTAGGGTTTAGGTAATAATTCTTGCCCCCTGAGAATTATTCTCCTCATTTTCTACTAAGAAATCTTGATACATGGCAATATTAGAGGGAATGGATTTAATTTAATAACGTGTGTTAAAAACAACTAGGCTTTGTGTTGTCTTATTTTCAAAGTACCCCATGGTTTGTTTTTCTTTGACATAACAATGATTCTTGTTTTTTTCTGTCTTGCACCCTACTCCCAACCCTGTTCTTCTTTGTAAGTCTTCCTCCTGTTTTATCCTTTTTTTTTTATGTATGGAATACGTGGTCTGTCCTTCCTGACATTTCTGGCTGAGGTGATAATGCAAACACTTGTCATGTTTGCATTACTTTGTCTGGACTATGTTGCTTTCTTAATCTTTAAAGAACAATTATAGTGATGGAATTCTAACCACAATGATTATATTGTCTTTAACTTTTACATGAAAATGTGTGATTTGAGCCATCTTTCAGAAACTTCTCTATCAGTTTGTCAGCAGGATCTCTTGAGATCAGAATACTGCTGCTTCCAGACGTGTCATTTTGTACAGTTTTGATTGAGGGCTCATTTTTTTTTTTTTTTTCCCAGTGGAGTGTTCAAGTACTTCATGAGTGTACTTGCTGTAAAAGATACGTTTTCTGCATTGCTAGTTTACCCTCTAAATTTAAGCACACTGGGAATGCTTTTATAAGAAATATTTCTTATGCAAGATACTGCTGCACAAACCTGATTTTTTTAATCTGCTGCGCCACTGAATATAAACAAAAGTGTTCAGTGGGGCCTTAGATAATCCTTTTCTTTCAATATGCAATAAATTGCATTACCCTGTGCTATTCCTGCAATGATATTTGTGTAATTTAAGCTGTAACCTGATGCTTTTTAGAGCTAAATTTCCAGAACTGCATTTCCATCAGGAGTCTGGAATTGCTAGGAGTGGCTCTATGCAGTCCATTCACCTAAATCTAAAAAAAAAAAAAAAAAAGTTAATTTCAGTGTATGGTCATGGGAAAGGGATCAATACTAGGAACTTTTTGCTGGCACTAAACTGATATAAAACCTAAATAAAGTTATGCAAGAGAGAGAGAGGAAAGATGTCATGTGAACTGATAATTCCAAACTGGCAAATCTTGGCTTGTTTTGAGAATTCACTTTAATTTATTTTCTTCCTCTTTTTCAAACACTTCATCAATTGAGGTTGATGTTATCTCTGGGGAGAAGAGCGATTTCTTTTGTTATCAGGGCTAGATACAGCTCATGGAATGTTTTGATCTTTGATTCTCATGCTCCAGCATAGCAGAAGATAGTCCAAATAAGTGTGACTTAAATGTCAAAAATGCTGGATTTATATTTTCTTTCTTCTTAATGTCTTTATTCAATAAAATGATATTTCTTTATTCACATTAATAAGATACAATGTGAAACAATAAAGTGTCACTTAAAAATTTAGTAAATTACACTCACCTCTTTTAATTTTGCAGTTTAAATTTATCACAGGATATAAATTCCAAATAAATATTAGGTGACAGAAACAGTAAAGCTGCTATGAAATTGGAAGGATTTAGTGATGATCACAACATGCATATTGCAAGCAATCTAGATTTAAAAAGCTCTACTGTGTTTGTTTTTTCAGAGTACCTTTGTCAGAACAGGGGAAAAATGGTTCTTTTACATAAAACATGCATAGCCAGCATGGGAAAGCAAAGTTCTAAATTAACAGTGAGAGTTTTCAGAAGAATGCATGGAAGGTGTATACTGAATGCCAATTCTCTGCCGAGGGAAAATTTTAACCGTTACAATTCCTGCTGTTACAGAGCACCAGCAGACTGGTGGTAAACCATATCTCACTGTTATCACGGGAAGAGGAAGCCATAGTCAGGGAGGAGTTGCTCGCATCAGACCAGCAGCTATCAGATACCTCACAACCCACAACTTCAGGTGAGTTTAGATTTTTGTTACTGATACATTTATTTTTTTTTCTCAACCCACATTTAACTAACTGAAAATTGAAGTCAGTTTTAGAATAATATTAAGCAACTACAGAGATTAAGGCAGGTCTGCTGTTCCAGATTAAAGTAAGTGTGCCGTTTCACAAATCCAGCTGTGTGACACAATAGCACTTAATACGGGACACCTATTAAATGTTAGATCCTTTCCTCTGAGATAGTTCAATTACATATTTCCATTCAAGGTTACTGTTAATCCTGCTTTTTATTGGTTCTTAATATCTGCCGTAGTGCTCAGCTTATGGGGGATAGCAATTTAGCAAGTCTAGGTCAGCATCAGTGTGTTTGCTGCTTTTTCTCTAGAGCACTGTGTGAAGGTGACTCAAAAATAACATAGACTTCTCTACCTATTTCCTTCTTACTTTCTACAGAATACAAGGGTGAAAATCCATTTTTAAAGAAGAGAGAGTGAATGGGGAGCAGGAATAGAGGAGCAGAATGAATATAACCAAGAATATTGGGCAGCTTTTTCTTAAATCTTCATGTTACTTTCTGCTGTTTCCAGTTCTCTGCATCTCCAGATCCTGTAAAATCCTCCTTTACTGTCACATCTGAGGACATAATGCTGATTTCCTGACTCACATGCACATATACTTGATTGAGAACCTTACCACTTTCCATATGTTTGAAGATTGAAGGAGATGGCATTGCACATAGCTTTCATGTTGAAGCTTCATTTCTTTTCTTGTTTTATAGGTTCACAGAAATAAAACCAGGCTGCCTGAAGGTCATGCTCATTTGAGGAGTTGTGGAGAAGAGGAATATAGAGACAGAGGTGTTGGATTACAGCCTGATTACAGAAGAAAGACTGATGTTTTGAATAACTGTACTGGTATTTTGTAATCTGTTTTAAAGGATATTTTATTAGAAATTATTTCAATTTACAGTAAGTGGTTTTGTCAAAATGTTTCCAATAAAATTTTTGTGTGAAATGAATCCTTTTTTGAACTTGCAAAAAGAAGATACTTAAAGGATTTGAAGTCTCAGAAATGCAGATCAAGAATTTTGCTGAGAAATACATGATGTTTTAAAGGGAAGTTAAGGTACGATTTTTAAATGTAACTGTCTTTTCAGCATACTTGATCTATTTCTTTTGACCCTCACACATCTTGATTGCTGTGGCTTCTGTGCTTTTAAAACATAGTACGTTGTGCAAAGTTATTTTGTGATTCAGAACTTTGAGCTAAACCCTTAAGAAGAACAAAAGGAGAGGGTGAAACTGGGCAACTACTGATATTTCCACTACAGTTATAGCTGAGTGCTAAATATTTCCAGGTTTCTTCAAAAGTCTCGTTTAGTGGTTATCTTGCAATGGGTTGACCGGTTCTGTTGTCTTTATTCTATTCCAAACTTCTCCCAAGTCTGGGAGTTGCACATAGTGGGCCTGTGCATTAAGACCAGCTGTGTGTTTGGTAATTTTGCAGACTTAGCGTGATCTGTCAAAGGGAAACCCACAATGCTGTAGTTCAGTCTTTTCTTACACATGGCTAATACTGTAATTTTACAGGAAATGCCCTTATATTTTTGCCCTTGCCATCTACTGCATTCTTATCTACTACATCTACTGTGTTTCTTATTTTATGGCTTTTTAAGTGAACCAGATTGAGTACTGTTTCATTTAATAAGTATCTAATAGTGATGTCTTCATTCTCTGTATATTGTTTGGTGATTTCCTTGTAGAAAATATGATCATGAGACATTTTAAATGTATTTTTAACAACAAAGTGAATGCTAATACTGCATTGGTAGTTGCCTAACTGGAAAGTCTGGGAGTACAAAAGTTCTGGTTTTGGTGGTGTTGCATCAGCATCTAGAAATACCTGTATAAAAAAACCCCAAAACAACGTAGAAAACCCACAAACAGAACCCCTCCACAATGAAATATAAACATCTGTACTTTGGCAAGTGTTTCCAGTAGACAATCAGAACACTTTTTTTTTAATAGAAATACCTTCTAGAATGCATTACTACTTTTATTTACATCTTTGCCTCTTGAAATATTTTTAAAATACTAATTTTGTTGTTAGGCTCTTTCAGAAGAGGTCTGAGTTGTGTTTTAGGAATATTATTAATAAGTTAAAGATTAATGGGAGAATTTTTAAAATTTTTAACCACTTTTGCATGACCTACATGCACATAAGAGTTTGTGTATGAATCCATATGTGTGTGCAAGTTCTGCCATTTGTGTGCATGGGTACTAATAAGCAAGGAACTTCTGTGAGAAAAGCTGTCCACAGAAATGCATTTCACTTGAAATGTGTCTGTGTAAGTTGCTGACAAGCTGAAAGACATGGTGTTTCCTGAATACCCGTGTTTACTGTGATACATACACAGTGAATGTAATGCACAGTAGACTTAAAAATGAGTTTGTCGTGCTTCAACAAATACAATAATGTTTTCATGGCGATTTCGAGTGAAAGAGTAGCTCGAATCAAAGGGACTCTTTCTAAAATAATAGACTGCCATAATAAGTTTTATATTTTTTGTGGGTACTTAGTTCATCTGAATTGTGTCCTTTCTTTGTTTCTTTCTCTTGGGGCTGCTCTGGTAACCAGTGATGAAATTCAAAAGACCTGTGTTCCCCAAACAGCACTAGCAGAGGTGTTTCTGCCACTGCACAATGTCCTGTGTGGTGAAGCCCACACTTCATCCTCTGTGACAGTGCCTAAAATGGACTGAGGTGCCATTTAGGCAGTTGGGCTCAAGACAACAGTTCAGACTATCAGCTGTCTTGTCCCAGCAGAGCTAGGATCTTTATTTTGGACCAAGGAACTTCCTTGTACTCCTGAATAGGTTTTCCTTAGTGCTACTGTTTATAACAAATGGAGGTGCAGCTCTCTGGGACAGCTTTTTGAAGTGCTAACCCTGTTGATTGGCCTGAGTGGCTGTTGTGTGTTGAGCTTCTGGGTGCCCAAGCCCTACAGCGATGTGCTTGGAAACAGGAAAGTACCAGCACTTCTGGTTGTTTTGGTAGGGAACCTGATTCATTCAAATATATTCATACAATTCCCGACATGAACAAAGACAGCTTAGACTTTATTTCAAAAGATGAGCAGAAAAAGTTGTTGTCTTGCCCATCTGTTCATCATAATCTAGTTGACAACTTTACCCTGGAGATAAGAAACACTCAGCTTTTTGCCTTCTGGCTTCACAAGTGGATGATAATGATGGCACTTGACTCTCACTTCCCCAGAAAATACTCTGACCAGTATGCTCGGGACTATTTTTGAAGTCGCCACTTCCTGAGTCTCTTTCAAAATCACCACTGCAAGCTAAAAGTGTGTGATCAAGGGGACAAATGAGATTGAAAAATTTAAAGTTCATAAACAGTCTCTGGAAGTGGGGTAGGGTTCTTCAGAAAAACAGCTGTCCCCGCTGAGCTTCAGTGTCCTTCCGTATTATTTTTCCATCTTAGTCCTATTTGGATAAATATGTTTAAAATATTCAGGGCAAAACCTCTACTCCACCCATTGCTTGAAGAATTTTTTTCAGTCTGTCAAAGTCAGCAGAGAAATACACAGCTTAAGAGCAGTTTGGGGTACTTTCCTCTGTTCCTCTTTTAATTGTCCTTTTGGGTACAGGTTGAGGTTCACTGAAGTACTCCGAATACCCTGTCTGGTTATAGTCTGATCATTCACCTCGTATAAGTTGTTTGACTACAAGCTGAACTTTGATGGAAGATGATGGTTTAAAATTGTAACTTGGGCAGAACCAATCTTACCTCTATTGAAAATAGTGGCAGAGCCTCTGTCAGCTTCAGCTACTCAAGATGAGGCATTGCAGTTCCAACTCAGAGAAAATATGATGAGCTCAAACCTTTTCTTCTGTAGGATCTCAAGCATTTGCTTAAAAGCTGTGCTGAGCTTGATGCAGAATGGAGCAGGAGTTCAGTGCACAGTGAGTAAGTAAGTAAGTAGAGTTTTATCAGTAAGGAACTTCATGCCTTCAGCTACTTGCCAGTATTCCAGAAAAACAACACTGGAGTTGTTGTATTTCTCTGAGTGGTTTTATAATGTATTCTGTGATGAATTCTATGAAATATAATTGTTTCAAAATGGTATTTTAAAGTAAGTTACATTTTAGAAGTTCCAGCCTTTCTGATGTCTTTTACAGTTACATCAGTGAGAATCCTGAAGTATCATGTAAATTCTGTATCATCTTACACATTTAATTAAAACAGCAGTATTGCCACCAGCACTCTAAAATAATGTGCAACTGTTAAAATACCTATTTTGTGTACCACTTTTTATTCTGTTCTTCAACAGCATGTGATTGTGATGACTTTTATATGTGACTTTTGGTGTCTTTTTTACAAAACATTTTAATAGTTATCCCAGATTTTAATTTAGGAAAATTATCCTTTTTTTTAATGTACAAAATTAATGGTCGTGCTGACACTGATGGGTGATTTTACAGTAAAAAAAAAAAGAGGCCCAGAGATGCAATGCAGAAAGTTGTCTGAAGTAACATGACTGTTGAAAAACATTTTAGTTGATTGTGAAAGTAGTAGGGAAAAAATGTTATTTTAAAAATATTTGAAAATACTTTGGCTTTTGCTTTTAATATCATGTGGTACCTCCCCCCAAACCCAACCAAAGCCCAACTGTTCATGCTATTTCAGCTAAATAAATTGTGCAGAGTATTAAATGACTATATGTGAAAATGCATATGAAAAGACCTAGTATTGCAGCTACCACTTGTAAAATCTGTTAGGACCAGTAAGTATATTGGAAGAGATCAATTTCTATTTTTAAATTAAAATTAAAAATGATTTTTTTATTTGTATAAAGTTGTAATTTTGCTGTTAACTATAACTTTCATTTTTTACTGAAATAGTTTTGTAATCTGCATTTAGAATTTCTAATGTGAAAAGGAATTTACAAAATCTAGTTTAATAAAGATTTTTTGCCACAATTACAGCCTTCTGTCTTTCCTTGGAAAACCATGCTTCAGATTGTATCAAATTTTGTCAAATAGTTGCCTTGGAGTTCTTCGTGAAAGCCACTTGCCTTGGCTTCAGGATACCATCTGTAGGGAGATGAAGCAACCATCTGCAGGCATAAAAAGGAACAGATTTGTGGCCTGAATTTCAGTGTCGCAAGTGGGAGCTGAATGCTCACATCACTGAAAATGAGGGTCATGGTGTCAGATTTTTTTTTTGCCTGAAGTAGCTGAAGATATGCTATTCCAGCTTAGTTTACTTATGGGAGAGTGAGGGCAGTGGTGTATGTCAAGGAGAGAGGCCAGTATGACCACTGGAATCATGGGACTTTAGGGGAGGGAAGTGTTCTGGATAGACCTGATTTAGCAAGACCCTTTAGGTCAGGATCAGTGACAGGCTGGATCCTGAGGAAGCAAAACTGTACTGTTAAGGATTCAGAGCTAAGTAAGCCTGGCTGGCTTTTCCCAAGCCTCCTCTATTCTGGTCAGATGCAGATATTTCTTTGTGTTGTCCTGGAATTGCAGAAAGACACCTGAGACCAAAGTGCTGGCTAGAGTACAGTCTTATTAGCTCAGTTTAAGGACAACTGGCCTTGACCCAAGGTGACTCCTGCAGAATTGTTCCTGTGACTTAATTGCCTTGTAGCTTGGATTGCTGCAGAAACAAGTTAGGTTAGTGCATTTCCACAGCAAAGCCCTAACTCACAAGGTGTTCAAGAGAGCAGGGAAAGCAGGTTTTGGGAACACATGAAAGCTTGGCAGATCTTGTTTTAGATCTGACATGGCTGATCCTGAGCCTTGGTTACTTGACGACAGCATTGGTGAATGCCGTATTGGTTGTGTTCCTTACAGGACTTCCTTCTGGCAGTGTGGCTCAAGGACCAGCTTGGGGATTAGTCTCTCAAATTGTGAGGTTTTGAAGTGGAGGTACTGCTAGTGGACTTGCCTTCTCTCTGGAGACAGGACCACAGTTCAATGTGGAGACCCAGCCTAACTCCTACCCTTGCTAAAACACTCCATCCTGATTCACTAGCCTCTGTCTCAGTTCATACCCTTATTTCCTCTGAGTCCTGGAATAGCCCTGAGCTCCTCTCTGCTTCCAGCTGGGAGATGCTCCTCAACAGCACTCTGGGGATTTCTGAGAGTCTCTCTCCCTATTTAAATATGAGAAATGGAATATTTTTCTCTGTCCTTACTTAGGGAAATAATTTGAACTTTAAGACTGATAAACTGAAGTGTAATAATATAAAAATACTGCTTGAGGCAAACAGAAAATTTCAGCCCAAATTATTAAAGCGTAATTAAATGTTGTGTCTGCTGGTGGAACGTATCGGTGTAGCTCGACAATAGGTGGTGCCCTTGCCAATAGCACAGAGTGATGGTGGCAGCAGTTTTTACTGTGCCCTTAGCAGAGCTGTTGTTTCTTTGTATGGCAGGCACTAAAGGATGTTATTACATATCACGTGCTGTTCATTTCTTCCTCAGGGGGAGAATCCTGCATTCAGAGTATTATTTTGGTGAGGTTTTTTCTTCTTTACAGATGGGTGGGGCAGCTTGTTTTTAAAATATACTTGCTGCTCTTTGCTAAAGATGGGCAGGTCAAGTTCATTTTTGCATTCAGGTTTCAAGATGATAATATTGGGGTTTCTCTGTTAGCTGCCCTGTGTTGGTTTTTGTAAGTTGGTTGTCTTCTTGGACAGATGTTTGGAGATGGATATAACAGCATTGTTTAGTGAAGTCCTGTGCCACTGTGGATGTTGTTGGTGGCACGGTCATCTTGAAAACCCTCATGGGGGTGGACCCTTATGATATTGGTTGACATTCTGCATCATGGGGGCCTGGCTGGGCTAGCAGTGGCTTCTTACTAGTTGGCATCATTAAAAGTTTCCTTTTTCCTATAGCCTGAGTGGCTTCTACATGGCACGGGGCTG
This sequence comes from Oxyruncus cristatus, assembly GCA_013399855.1. Classification (NCBI taxonomy): domain Eukaryota; kingdom Metazoa; phylum Chordata; class Aves; order Passeriformes; family Cotingidae; genus Oxyruncus; species Oxyruncus cristatus. Next base: position 1,472,859 of record VXAY01003249.1, on the reverse strand, counting down.
GGAGGCACTGTCTTCTGAGGATAAGCTCAGAGAACCCTTCCTATGAACGAGGCCTGGGTTTGTCCCAAATAACAGGACCTTCAGAGGATCCACTCTCTGTGCCAGTGAGCCCTGTGTCCCTGACTGCTGGAGAGCCTTTGGGATGCTGAATCAGGTCTGCAGCCTTTCTTCCCCACATCTCAGTTGAAAATTCATCAGGGAGATGTTGAGGGAGCCTACAGAGTACAGAGATGCCTTGTAAACTAAGAATCTTGTGGGGAAGATCTATGGAGGCATGCAGATGGGCCATGTCTGAGGGGCCACATTGCCAGGTGCAGGCAGAGGCCCTGAAAGAGCTGTGGAGAGGGCTGCCTATTGGATCCAGGCCAATATCAAGAGACTGCTGAGATGAAGAAGAAAGGCCTATTACAGGATGAGGGACATTATGCTGGAGGATGGATGGTGGCACCAGTAAGGACATGGCAGTGAATTGAGAGAATGGCAAACACTGGAAGGGATCTGCAAAACCTGATAGGGAAAGGTGTCGAGTGGTGAGTGGGCAGTGCAGAGGTCTCCGGAGGCCCTGAGGGGCTGCAGGATCATGAAGTAGGGTACCATGCATAGATGGGGCACTAATGCTGGGCCAGCCCATTTTCCTCAGCTCCAGCAGAGCAGTGGTGGTATACCCAAACCAGCCCATCAGAGCAGGCTGTCACTGCCACACAGCATTCAGAGGTCTTGCTGAATTAACTGTAGTAGATAGGGTTCAACATCCTTGTTTTGTACTGTGTTCAGCTAAAAGCTCTTTTAGCTTTATTTATGTAACACTTATATTTTAGGAATGCTACACAGCTATTTGTCTTGACTGAGAAAAAAACAACACTGTTGCAGACTTTGGGGGTGCGGTTGCTGTTCTGATAGCTTTTGATGAACAAATGGGGCTTTGGCATCCAATCCACAACGGACATTTTGGAAATCCCTGCCACTTCAAGGGTTGAAAAAGACATTTATGTATCCTCAGCAGTACTAGAGGCCTGAGACCCTTGTGCTGTCATGCTGTCTGACCTTTAACTCAAGCTGTGGAAACAGAAAGGTCTGAGGGGGACCACAGGATAAAAGCCACCATCTTGCTTTCTTTCCTCCCTATTGTCCCAAGCTGCTTTGTGTCCTCTGTCATAGTGTTGGGTCTGAAACTAGATTTGTGTAGTCTTTGTGACTAGGGAACATGGCCCAGGGAAATCTTACATGACTTGGGGAGTGCTAAAAGAATAGCTAAATATTAAACGCTGATGCATTTCCTCTGTGTGATCAGGATCTGGTATCTACAACTTTCTTTGGGCAGTAGAACATTTGAGTGTGGCAGTGCTGCAATGACTATTGTTCTTTCTACAAGCTTGGTAGGCAACTGTATGGATTAGTATTATTTTTGTGTTATCTTGAGAAACAGGACTCTCCTGCTGTGTACACATCCATGGCTAGACATACACACTGGCCAGCAGAGCAAGCAATGGAAGTCCTCTGCCTGTGCCACAGATTTAATCAGTTTGGTCTGTAAATGGAAGAATGGTAGTCCTGTCAAGTTGGCCTGTGGGAGTTCTGCATGGTAGTGTTTGCTCCATATCAGCTAACTCTCAAGGCATTGCCTTGGATTCCTACCTCAAAATCAGGGCAGAGGTAATCTTCCTCTTCTGTTTATCCTTCTTGCCTTTCCAGATTATCTCCTTTCACTGTCTTGCAGTGTCATATAGACAAGTCACGGGTGACTGGGAGTTTCAGCTTTTCGGCATTTATCAAGACAACCATGTAAAGTAGCTATCTTGATATGCTGTACGGAGAGCAGAACATCGCCGGAGGGATGATGCACCCTGGCTGGCAGGGAGGCTTTCACAAGAGAATGCTTTGGGAGCAGTTCAAGGCACCTATGTCAGGCTCCTGTTCTCAGCCTTATTCTGGGGCAACATCTCCATGTTCATGGATTAGAAACTGGCTGGTGCAGCAGAGAGCCTTAGGCTTCACAGTGTAACCATCCCTATCTCACTTGTTTGAAACAGGAGCAAGTGGGAAAAGTACATTCAAAACAAAACCAGCTGTGGCCTTCCGATTGCTGAGTTTCCCGAGAGGAACCCCAGCGGCTTCTGACACAGCTGCGGCAGGAGGCCCGGTTTGTGCTGGCGTTTCCTTTCCTGACAACGGGGCAGGGCGAGGCTGCGGGAGCGTGGCTGGGGCAGGAGCAGCCGCTGGGGAGGAGGGAGCGGGGAGCAGGGGCCCCGCTCCGGCGTGGTGCCGGGGGGTCCCTGTGCTCGGCGGGTCCGCGGGCCCGGGGCCGAGCTGCCGGAGCCGCCGCTGCCCGGGGCAGGGAAGGGGGAGCCCCGGGGTGGCTGCAGCGGGACTGCTGAGGAAAGCGGCTCCCTCCGGCACTTCCGTGCTGCGACACAGCGCAGCCGGACGCCTCCCGGGCAGAACCAAAGGAGGAAGCAGCGTTTCCCAGCGCTGCCCGCCTGCGCCAGCTTTGGTGGCCCGGGCAGCCGCGCTGGCAGCACCGCAGCGGCTCTGAGCCTTCGGCCGGGGCCGGGGGCTGGCCCTGAAGCCACGGGGCAGCCTCAGGTTGGGTGTGATTTCATAGAGGAAACCACTGGAGCCTCCTCCCCGATTTCGGCAAAGCCACTGGGATTATTTTTGCATTAAATCCAGATGGGGGAAGGAAGTGTGAATGTCTCCCAGGAGAGAGAAAACTGCAGAAGTCAGACAGTTCGGAGAAACAGATGTGAGCTTGCACGTTCTGCGTGTGGAAGCGTTTCCCGCTGGAGAGGGCTGCCCTCAGCCGCAGGGCTGCCCAGAGGGGTGCAAATGTCTCCCAAGAGCTCCAGAAAAAAAAAAAAAAGTGGACAACCATGGAAAGAATCTTCTTCCCTCAATAGAGTGGATGGATATTTAGGGAATAGTACCTGATTTGGGGGAAGAAGATTGAATTTGTTCTTAGACACAGGAACAGATTGTCCAGGGAGGTTGTGGACGTCCCAACCCTGGCAGTGTTCAAAGCCAGGTTGGATAAGGCCTTGAGCAAGCTGGTCTAGTGGGAGGTGTCTCTACCCATGGCAGGGTGTCTTGGGACTAGATGATCTTTAAGGTTCATTCCAACCCCTTAACATTCTATTATTCTGTGATGGGACTGCTTTCATAGGCTGTCCCAGAATGAGAGACGGGGGAGTTAAGGAACCCTCAGTGCAGTTCCTAAGCACGCTTCCCTTTCAAGAAAGAGGATGTAGGTTTTCATGTTGCTCTGGAGGAAAGCACTTCCTGTACATTGTGCTGACCACCAGTTTTGTGCTGGCATCACAGGAGGAATTGTTCTAGGAAATAAGGACACTGGCATCTGCGTATCAGATTCCAAGAAAAAAAAAAAGGTGTGTAAATATTAGTTTTGTCACAGCACACGTTGCTGACACTATGATCTCAACAGAAATATCCCAGAGAAATAGCTAATTAGTAATCTGTACACAGCGGGAAAACACATAAAAGTCCATAAGAGTAGTTCTGTAGTTAAGACAGAAGCTCTCATCTCAGAAAATGGGGAAATCTCTGGCTTTCTTACCTGCGCAAGTGTATGGATTTAATGTGTGGAGCTGCGTCAGTCTTGAAAAGAGACTTGATGAATATAGGCACCCACACTCAAATGCTGGCACCAAACCCAAGTCTGATCATCAACTGCACAATTCAAGGTTATCTGTTTTGGGCCTGAGAGGTCTGTGCTGCTCAGGCATGTTGGACCCATCTCAGCATTGCACCCAGAAACTGGGTGGCCAAGGGCCAAATGCCCCAGAGCAGGGGTGGCTGGAGGACTGCTCTGTGGCCAGCTGAAGCATAGGGCAAGCCTGTCACTGAAGGGGAAGAGGCAGTGGCATGGGAAGGGGCTCCACCTGGATTGAGTTGAAGGTTGAACTTCGTAATTCAGGAGGGAGGCAGGAGGGTCCACAGGGAGGGGGTGGCAGATTCCAAGGGTTCCCTCATTTCAGGCAGGTTCCCTCATCCTCTCTGCCAGGCATGCTCCAGCCTCAGTATGCTGGAGGGCTTTGACTCACCCTCTGAAGGCTTCTAGTCCTGCCCACACAGTGTGTCAGAAACCCGCCTCACACTAGGTTTTGGATTCTCTTTTATCACCACATGCTTCAGTTTGTGCCACTGCAATACCAAACCTGAGGGTGTCTAACACACACCGTTGGCTTGCTGAGGAACCAGAGCATAAATTCATCAAGGCATAGTAAATAGTAGTGTGAGAGTTCTACCAAAATCCATGTAGGAAGTTCTTGTGAAACTGTGTTTTCATTTCCCCTGTCAGATTTAGTGCTCACATGTTGAGTAATGCTGCAGAAGTTGCTGTGCCTGGTCTGCTTTAAACACTCTCTTAGCAATGATCTCTTGCCATACTGTGAGAAAGCCTCCCTTTTGCTGAGGTATCTCGTCTTGGGAAGGGAGTACTTTCACCCCCAGGTTGAAATGGATATGGGCAACCTACCTGATTTCCCCTGTACTGCCCAGGAACTTGGGAAAGCAAATAGCCACATCCCAGTTTTCCCAATGCACAGCTGGCATCTTGATCACGTGTATTTTTCCCACCTCTTTTTGAAAAGGATACAAAAAAAAAAAAAAGAAAGAATTAGGCTCTTTTTTAAACAAAATAAGCACACTTCTTGTGTGTTGTTTATAGCTCTGATGCAGTAGCTAGATATAAGCAACAATTAGCTTTATTTTCTATAATATAATGCTCCTCTAGGACAGGAGAAAGGCTTGTAGGGCTAAATACAGTGAGTATCAAGAGTGTCATGGTTTACTTCCTGAGCATTGCACATACCATACTATTTGAGGCAGACCAAAATCTGAGCTGAGTGAATCTGAGGACAAAAAGGAAATCAGGCAGGGGGGACAGGAGCAGCTTCCTTCCTTAATCTCAAACACCTTCCTACCATCAGCAGCTTGCTGGTTTCTCCAAGAGGGACAGAAATCAGTGAATGAAGAACAAATGTGACCTTTCATTGTAAACTGAACTGTGTCAAAACCCTGGGTCATGTCATTTTACATAATTTGTTACAAACCCCTAGTTACCTGTGGTTTAAGACTTTATATTTTTTGCCCTCAGCTTACTTTTCAATGCAAAAACAAATTGCAATCTTCCACCCTACCCCGTAAATATTTTCCACAACAAAGTGTTCGTTTCTGAAAATCCCAGATAATGACTCATAATGAGTTTTAAAAAAGGAGAAGTGATGTATTTTTTAATGTATTAACTATTCTCTCACAGCCAGATGTTCCCCTTCATTGCACAGCATGAAGAGATGAAAGGGAGCAGAAAAACTGCAGTAAGAAAGACACACACAA
>VXAY01003249.1:1440907-1467455 GCA_013399855.1 Oxyruncus cristatus | reverse complement strand
AAAAAAAAAAAAGCCCAACAACCAACCAAGGATCAAGTGAAACAGGTCAGGCTGCAATATTACACCTAACTTCGGAATTCCTTACATGTTGTGCAGAGAGCGTGGAGCTGAGGGTCTTTTCTTGGAGTTTCAGGTCACTTGGAAGTGAAGTCATGGCGCAAGTGTGCGAAGCATCTGTATCCCTAAGAAAGGTCTCAAATTAATCCAATTCAACTATTTTTGGCAAGTTATTCAGTTCAGATCCTCCAGGAAGCACAGTGGAGGGAAATGGGTAGAAATCAAGACGTGTTAGATCACATTTCTTATTCTACAGTCTTGTTTATTTGCTGAGTTCACTCGGTTCAAAAGTTGTTTATGTAGTATTTTACAGATGGATGCACCCTTTTTTCAAATATGCAAATTACTTAGCCAGATGGCCTCACATCTGGATTAGTCTCAGCATGAAACAGAAAGGAGTAGTTGCATTTTTAAGTATCTGCTCTCTGTGGCAGACCTATAATTGGTGATGATCACCAAAGACATTTATATCAGTGTAATTTGTGAATAGTATTTATTTCTCTGCTTCTGATACTTCTGAATGTTTCTGATAGAAACGTTTCAAAGTGTTTGGGTGTCTGATTTTCTTTATCACAACTGCATTGGAAACTTACTGCCTGATTGCATATGCTGGTATTGGAAAACCCAAACCCAGTTAAAACCAGATTAATAGATATTTAATGTGAAAATTAAGTAACACAAGTTCTCACACAAGCTGATAGTGCACTGAAGCCCCTTATCAAAAAATCTTGTCTCAAACTAAAAGGAAGATTGAAGATTTTAATAAGATAGAATTCCAAAAATGCCTTCTCTGAGCCATCCTTCCTTACCTTCATCCCTGTTGCTAATTAACTGAATCAATTTTCTTTCATAGGGAAAGAAACAAATTGATTCCCCATCCTAACTGTGCAGCACTGTCCTGCAAGCTTTGTATCAGCAGGGGTTTACAGCGTGTTTGCATAGGTTGTGTTCTTTCAGCAGCTATTTATATTTTTGGCACAACTGCCTTTCATCTACACATAAATTATCTTTTTTGTTTCCTTTTTGCTTTATCTTGCAAATTATTCTGTTGGTTTTTAATCTTTCTTGGAAGCAAGATTTATCTTGGAATGCATTGAACTGTCATAATGGTAAAGTGGACAGATTCATTAGCTGTCTTCAGAGAGTTTCCATCCTGCAAGGAACATAAAATTCATGTCTTTCAATCCAGATCAGGCAGCCTGTTCCTATTATTTCATGGCTAGAGATGGTCTGAAGTGGCTTTACTGACCCAGAATATTTGTTGAAAATTACTTGGGTTCCATTTCTGTGCCTCTGGGTTTCGAAACTCATGCGAACCCTCTGCTCATGACTCTGCCTGAGGACCAGACAGTCCACTGCACTGGTCATCCGGGCCCCTCGTGTTCAGCTCTGGGGCAGCTCTTCTGCTGTGCTGGTGTGCTTGGGCTGCTTAAGGAGTATGGGACAGGAATGCCCTCCCTGCAGTCTGATTGCTTGATCATACAAAATGGACAACATCCTGTACTGACAGCCCCTGGAGTGTAGACCGTAGATACCTGAAATCCTGAAACTATCATCACAACTTTGCTTTCAGTGTTGTGGTAGGAAATCTGGAAATGATGAGTATCTGGCCAGCTCAATTTGTCTGTGCTGGGAAAGGTGGGAGTCTCAATGACTGTAGTCCCTCCACCTGCTCAGCCTCCTCATGCTGGTAGAAGAGAGGACACATGCTGATAAAATGATACTACTGATCAATCCTAACCAATGCTTCAAAGGCATCCTCACTGAATTACAATGAATCCATATACACCAATGTTGAGCCCAAAAGTTCCTGCTTTGGGTTTTGCACAAAGTCAACTAAATATGTATACTCTCCTTTTAAAGGCAGGGCCATATTCCAGCTTGCAGAAAAGTATCCCACGTCTCGTTCATGCTACAGGAGTGTGAATTGCACGTAGCACTACCAGGCAGTTGTCAGTCTGCTCTGTTTCTACTCACATGTGTTGGAGCTGCTGGGCTGCCCTATGCCATTAGCCCCTGTAGCAGAGAGGAGGCAGCTGTAGGAGCAGCAGAGTGCTACAAGAAAGCTTTCTGCAGGCTGGAGGTTTTGTCCCCCTCCCCCATTGTCAAGGTTTTTACATCTGCTCCCATAGTCACCAAAGAGAGAAAGATATATACACTCATATACCAACCCACAACAAGCCCACACAGGCAGAGCTGAGAAGCTCTCACCAGGAAGCTGACTTACGCTAAACCTCTCCACTCTTTCTCGTCACACTGCATCTGGGTCTGCTGTCACTGCTGCCTCCAGATGAGCTAGACCCAGTTGCCAGGACTAATTTAGCCTGTATGCGCAGTGGTCTCTGCTTACCTCTTGAGGTTTTGGGGTTTTTTTCATCCTTTTAAGAATATAATTGTTCTAATCTGCTAAAAAAAGTCCATCTGAAAAAGCCAAGAACACAGAACGCCACTGTTCTTTTTTTCTTCCCCTGTCTCGCCTAGAATACTTGGCTTCCGTAACGTTTATTTTCAACAGCCACTTTCAGCTTCCTGTCTCTGGTGAGTTCATTTCGTTTGCTTTTTTTTCCCCAAAAAGTCTTAATGTGAATTGATATTCTGAATTGAATTCAGTATCCTTTGTTTTACTTTTGTTAATTACTTTTATTAGTAAGTTTGTGAAATTGGTTCACGTAATCAGTCTGCGATACAGAATTGAACACTGGTCCAGGTTGTGTATTTTCTAGGTTTTCATTTGTTCCAGAGTTTGTTTCCACTTCAGCATAAAAAGACCTTGTATAAAATAGAAAGAGGGATGTGATGGGCTGTGCAATTTTTAACATGTTAACTGAGGGAAGAAAAAAGAGAAAATGGGAATTACTCTAAAGATGGTGGGTCTGATTCTGATGCTCTTTGCTGTTGTATGAACTATGAACCCAGGACTGATAGGCATGTGTAAACCTGCAACTCCTCAAAGGATGGTTTTCTTCCCCATTTGTGAAGTACATTATGCTTATGAGAAAACTATTCTGCTTCATCTAAAGTTTCCAAGCAAATTTAGGTGAAAATTTTATTGTGAGAATTTGAGAAAGGTACTCTTAGGACTGGAGTGGGATTCAAAGTATTTTTAATTTGCCAAGATATCTGGCTCTGGCTCTGGCTCCTGCTCCAGCGGCTGCCTGGTCCTGCTGGGTCTAACAAGTGTGTGTGCCACCTTCTGAGGTAGAAGATTGCTGTCTCAATGGCAACTGGGTCTAGCTTATGTGAGTCTTTGCTTTCAACTCACCCCCACAGCTTCTTTTCTGCTTTCTGAGCCAACTGTGTCATGCTTATGGTGTGGGGTCCCCTTAGAGAGCAGTCTGTGTGTGCATGCATGTGTGCACATTTGTGCACACCCATTTCTAGATTCTGCTTACAAAACCCTCATCTTATGATGCTCTAGAGGCAATGGGATGGTCTTGTCACATTGCCAGTGAGACGTAGTTAATCTAAAAGATGAACGAGGATGGAGCACTGAGGACAGAACCATGCCTTTGACACAGATCTCCACAAAAAATCTGAATGTAGATTTAAGATTTTCTAACTTCTCCTTTCAGCTGTGTTTCCACTTGTGGATTGGGCAGAAGTGGAGCTGTGGCATCTTGTGGAGGCCAGCTTTAGCATGGGATTTATCCTGAAGAAAATACTTGCAGAAGAAAAAGGTAGGGTAAATGAGGTTAGTTAGTTGTTAGCAGGCGCATCTATGAGCAAATTTTCGTGTCTGCTGCTGTTGGAATAAGGTGGGATTGTACTTTTTATTGTGCTGTTTCGTATTTCACATTTCCACCCCCTCAGCATTTAGATCAGTGTGTGATTACAGATGTTCCAGTAGGGAGGGCCATATGTGTAAACTTACCTGACTTTAGAATGGGGTTTAATCTTATTTTTCAGAGACAGGTCTAAAGATGTATCATACAAGTGAAGTTCAATATACCAGAAAAAGTGGCATGGGGTGTGAATACCATGTTTGAGACTTGAGCAGTAACTGCAGGGTTGAAAAGCCACAACATGCATTTTTTTCCTGCTAAGTTTAGAGAGTAGGTCTTGATGAGGCATAATGCCAAGTTTTATATTCCCTAGATTAGGTGCTGCAAACCAGGAAAAACAGTAGTTTTGTATTTATTGAGAATTTGTGTTTTTATAGCTAATCTGCACTTACTAAGTTCCAGAGCAAAGAATTGAATTTAAAACTGGGCATGATTTTCATGTATAGTAAATTCATAGTCCATCAGCAGGGCAACATGGCTGTAAATTACTGTCATTCAATCCCATATTAAGGTATTTTTACTGTGCCAAAACAGTCTGAAATCAGCTCGTAGCAGAATATCATCAGGCCTCACATGACTGCCTGTATCAGAGGACAATCCCTATACCTACACACAGCGCAGTAAAACCATGATATGGTAGCTATACTTCCACAAAGTTACTACAAATATTAAATACTAAAAATACTTTTCCAACCTGATGACCGGGGTAACAGATGCTGGCTCAGGTATTGCGATGGCTGTGAGAATTTGGAGAGAAAATGGAAGCACTCTCCCTGCTGCATATACCCAGCAACCGAGATGCTGATGCTAAAGTCGCATCGCTGGTAACAGCTGCTAGTGCCAGTAATATTAGGGAGGTAACTTCTCGTACAGTGAGGGGCAAGCCATATAAATCCTCAAAGATGTAAGTAGGTGATTTGCAGTATACCCAGAGCACACAGGAAATCGGTGGCAACTGTGGTGGCGGTTTCACAGGCTGAGCCTCTGGCCCATCCTGCTGAGCAGCAGGTCTGCACCAGCGGAAGCTCCTGAGGAGCTTTTCTCCGTGTTGCTTTCTGATAATCAGCCAGGAGGACACCCAGGCAGGGAGATGAAATTCTGCTTTTTCTTCTCTTGCTTTTGCTGTGCAGTTCTAGGTGCATAGCAGCAGCTGGGTTGGGCACTTTAAATGAAAAAGATTTTCAGTGAAAAAGACCTCTCCTCTCTAAAGCAAACACCCACCCCATTTTCTTTGTAAAATTTTGGTGCTGTGATTCTATAGTTTTCATTAAGAAACAGTAGAATTTTACTGAATGCACCATTCAAGTGATTAATTTGATTGACATTGATCATAAAGTGAAAATTTGCAGATTTTTTATAATGCTTTTGATTTTTATTTGAAAAGAAATAAAAGAAGTAACTGTAACTGCCTTTTTCAAAGTCTTAATGTGACACTTCAGACACCACACCATACAGCCTAACATCATTTCCAAATTAGGTTCTAGCTTTTTTGGCCAGCAGAGTGTAGTTTTATTAAATCAGCAGTTTTCAAATGTTTTCGTGCTGTGGCACAGCTTACAGCTGAAAAATGTCTTGGGATCACCCCAGCATAGTAATTAAGAAAGGAAGTTGGCTGCAGCTGCCTCAAGCCCACTATTAAAGCATTATGCCCTTAAAATACTGAACAGGATCACAGAAATACAACAAAGCAATGTAACAATAAAATTTGTGGGCTGCAGCCTACCACTAGCTCTTCTCCACGAAACCAAATAGAGTTGCCTATGTGCTTAGCAGAATTTAGTTGTCCTTCAATTCTTATGTCAGTGAAGAACTGGAAAACCTTCCTAATCCACCAGAAGTGTCAGTCTACAGTGAGAGAGGAGACATTTGGAGCCAGCGAAACCTTTGTAATGCAGCAGGGAGTGTGAGCACTGGATGCCATGGGTACAACTTTGGTGTATCCGGTCTAAAACAAGGATCTGCCAAAGTGAAACGGAGCAATAGCCCTAGCAGCCACAACCTGCTGGAGGCTGTGCTGGAAGATTGCTGTCACTGCTAGCGTGGCAGCTGGAGGATAGGTGGGAACACAGTCTGAACACTTACTGTGTACGTGTATTCCTCACGGAGCAGGTACAGGAGTATTCGCTTGTGCCTAGCCCTGCCTGGGGTTGTGCCCTGAGTTTTTGGTAGATCCTTTATCTTTCCCACCCTGTACAATTGCCTGCCGCTGTGTCTGCATCATATTTCTTTTGCACAAGGAATCACATTTGCTGTTCAGTTACAGAAGCCAAGGAGAAGTGTAAATTCCTAAGGGATGAGGGTGGGGCTGAACTTGGCATGCTTGTCTTTACCTGATGAAATGTATGAACCTTCTGGAAACCACAGGAGGATTCTGCTATGGTTTGGGGGTTTCCCTGAGGGGGTCATGGTGACTTATCACGTAGGAAAGACCCGGCATATGCTGGAAAAGGAACGAACACCTCTACTGGCAGAAGCTGGCACGGAGGGCTGTGGTTACGTACTGTGCACAATGTCGCTTCTCACGTATAAGTGTGAGCGTGGAGTGCCAGTCTCAGTAACTGACACTTGCCCAGTTGGAGGTTGCTGTACCATCTGGTGATTTCTCTTCTTCTCATGAGTGACAGTGAGTTGCTTTTGAAGATTATCTTGGTTTATGTAAAACTACAGATGTAACTGTCTCTCCTAATATAAAAGTTGAGACCAAGACCCCTGGGTAGCAAGGGGCCTCTTCTGGTTGTCTCGTGTGCCATGGTCACTGAAAGAATATGAAACCTCTCACTCTTGCAAGAAAACTGTTCTTTCCTTTCATTGATAGGCATGCCAGTGGACACACAGACTTCAGCTTGCCTTTTTGGTTTTTTTTTCATCAAATGACTGTGCTTAAAAACTGTCTTTGGACAGTTCAAAGTTACTAAGTACAAAGTTATTGAAAAGTCTTTGGAGTTCAAATGTAATGAATTCCTAACATACTCAATTGTCTATTAACTTCCTCGCATCATCTGTGAGCTTGTATTTTTTTCATTATAAAAATATACTATAAAACAGCTGTCATAAAACTCCTTTGTGTAATTTCTTTCATTTCCATCAGTTTAAATGCAAGTTTTTAAAATCATGTATCTTTCAGTGGAATTTTTATTCTGGATGAAAAGCCATTGGGTAAAATATTTTTGAGTTTGAATCAAGTCCACCAGGATTCAAAAAATAAAACATGGGAAATGTTCTCATGATATTGTTCTCATGATATTCAAACATAGCTCTCCTACAATATCTCTCTTTTCGTATGTGTCATCATTTTTATTCAAAATATGTAAACATCAAGAAAATCAAGGAAAATTTTCTATGCTTCCCACTGAAGAATTCCGCATTAAGATTTCCCATAGCGTGGGGATTTGCATGATCGTTAAACCAACTGAAAGCCAAGTAGATGTCACCTATAAGTATATGAAATGGCTTCTCAAAATACTCAGCTGAAGAATGAGTGAGAAGGATTTATGTATTACTTTTGGTGGTAAGAATAGAGTCTTTTGTCCCCTTAACCTATTCCATAAGACCCACTGCTGTCTGCAGTATTATATGTTTTATATAAAAGTGGCAAGAAATTAAGGTTGTAGCGCAATCAGAGAAAAGTAAAGGAAAACAGGCACTAATATGTATTCTGCTGTGGCATATGGTTAGTGTAAGATATAAATCATGTAAAATCTGAGCTACCAGGTATAATTCGTGCTAATTCCAGAAGAAAAAAGAAATCTTGACAGCACGTTCCTTTGAAATTTGGCTTCAATTATAACTATGCATAGGACATAGGCAGTTTTATGTAGGCAAGGATGCATGCCTGTTTATTTTGTCTAATTTAATTTGCTACAATTCAGGAATTCTAGAGAGGCTACATAGTGAGAAAAAAAATCCTATTTGTACTGTAGATACATCTTATCTCTTATTTTGTCCTTGTGCTGCATACAGCGCATAAATACTAGTCGTGGGATAGATTGTGGAAGACAACACCATTTTTAATTTATAAAACAAATCAGAAGGATAAAGACTTTAAATCTACAAATGCAGGACAAGTTACGATAATTGTATGTTTTGTGTTGCACCCTCTACTTGAAAAATAATTGAAATTATTTCTGAGTAAAACCTCCAAATTTTTAACATTTTACTGTACATATGTGCACGCACAAAATTTAAGAATGAACTTAAAGATGGCCGTTTCCCTGTGGCTGAAATGTAGACTATGATTTTAAACACTCTGATATATACAGAGACAAGAAAAAGCTTTATTATTGCTAGCAAAACTAAGGGAAAAAGCTAAAAGAATCATAGAATCATAGGACCAGTCGGGTTGGAAAAGACCTCCGAGATCATCAAGTCCGATCCTTGATCCAACACCGCTGTGGTTACTAGACCATGGCACTAAGTGCCACGTCCAGTCTCATCTTAAAAACCTCCAGGAATGGTGAATCCACCACCTCCCTGGGCAGCCCATTCCAATGTCTGATTATTCTCTCTGTAAAAAATTTCTTCCTAATGTCCAACCTAAACCTCCCCTGGTCAGCCTTTCCGTGTTGTAAAATAAATAACCAGCCAAATTATTGTTTCGTCCTTTACTAGCTTTGCTCATTAACTTCAGAAGCTTAACATTCATCACAGCAAAACAGAACAGTGACATGCAGGTCTTCCTAAATTTAAAAAAAAAAAAAAAAATCAGTATGTTTTACCAAGAGGGCATTATCGTAATTTGTTTGGTCAACTGAAACATCATTATTTGCTGTTCAGAACATCTGTACATTCAACACATATTTTCCTTATCACAAAATATGCAAAAATAATCTTCCATTAAACATTGTCTAATTCTGTTCTAACTAATATTTTCCTCCTCCACTTTTACCTCCCACTGAAATCAAACCTATGCAAATACATAACTTAATGAACATGGAAAACTGCCTTCCCCTCCCCCTGAGAATGGACTTTAGAGACTCCTCTTTTTTTGTGGTAGGCATTTCATAAAAACAGAGTAAAATTAAACCTGAAGAGACCTCTGAAAGTAACATTGCAGATCTTGCAAGGAACCCATGGAGGACAGTGGAGAAATGGGAGGACAATTTTTTAAGACCTTTTAACATTGAGAAGGGAGTTGTATGACCTGTATCATTCATATATTAGCTTTTAGCTATACTGTTAATACTGATTACTTTGTAGTGTTTAAGGGACCCAGTCAAGAAGATCGGGTAGTGTGCAAACAAGGAAGAGGAGTGCAGGCCTACCCCAGGTTAGAACCAAAACACACAGAAGTCAGCCCTCTCCACTGGCCTTGGCACAGGCTCTGAAAGAGAGGAAGCCCTTTTGCATGCAAATGCAAGTGTGTATGTGGAGTTGCCAGTTTGTTTTAACCTTTTACCATGCTACACATCTGCGGGATTCAATATAAATCCATGTGTCTCCTTAACAACAATTCATTTTAACATACTGTAAAAATGTGTCTAAAACATTTAATGGCTGCATCCATGGTAGAAATGTAATTGTTTACAATGTGTGACTATGTAAATTTAATTGTAAAACTCTATCAGTTATATACCTAGCTTATTGCAAATCCACATTAAGCATAGCAGTAATCTCTGCCTATGTGTGTGTAAGTACACACACGTATGTGGAAATAAAGACATTTAAAGACCATTGTCTTTTCAGTAGTGCATCCATTTGATGCAAAATATGTATGCAGACTTTCAAATGATGGTCAGATATCTTACTGACAATATATATCTGTTTTTTACATCAATCTGTAGCTATGTCTTTTGCAACTAATTCATGCAATGTGTCTCTATATAAATATATATGTCTCTATATAAATATACATGTATATAGACATACAGACATGCATGTACATATGGATGTAATTTTTTTGTACATGAATGTATTGATTAATTATTGAAATAGTTATGTTTTAAATACGCACTAATTTATTTTCAATATTTTTATGTATATATATGTGTGTGTGTGTGTGTACACTTCTGTGAATCCAGTCTAGCAAATAATGCATCATTCTGCAAGAAATTACAAATGCTTTTTTAAAACTAAGAAACATTAGTTGTGTATGAAAAGGAAATGGATACTTCATTATGATTATGCCTGTGTCTGCAGATGGTAAAAAAAACCCCAAACAGAAATAGTGAAAAGGTTAGGCTTTCTGTAAAGAAAATGCGATTATTGTTGAAGGTTGTAAATAAACCAGTACTTCACATTTTGTCAGCCAGAAGAATCTGAGGAGATTTTGAAGACTTAAATCTGTAAAAAAAAATCCCTACGAAAATATGTTGTAAGTCGTCTCAAACTTCAAGAAAAGTGAGCTGTGTTAAAAGAGGATGTGGCATGAAAAATTTGAAGTGGTTTGTGGCCCAAAGCTGCAAACATTTCCACATGAGAATAATTCTACACACACAGTTGTCTGATTGAAATCAGTTACTTAAATCTAGTGTATTTTATAATATTGGTCCTTCAGTGCTAAAGTGCAGTTAGACTTGCTGGAAATTTGCTTTTGACCTGTAAGTCCATTCTGGTAGCATGACTTTTCATAGGTATGTGTGATAGCGCTATAGTCAGTGTGTAGCACTTTATCCATGTTCATCTGCGAGCATGTCTGTATCCCCATCTGGACCCAAAAGTAGTTCTACGTCAGTGGTGAATATATATGTACATATATATCGGCATGTGTGTGTGTACAAAGACAGAGACTATGAGGGAAGGCAGACGGACAGATGGCTGATGAACATCTGTGCTCGAACAGACACGTGTGTGACATTTGCACACCAGCTGCTCCGTGTACGGCTGTATCTGTGGTGAGGCTCAAGAATTTCTTCTCTGCTTAAGAGCAGAGAAGAAAAATTATCACAGAGAAGGGTGGAAAAGAAAGGTGACATATCCAGTATCTTGCAGAAGGAAAACACCAGGTAAACACAAGGGCGGGTGCCACACGTCAGGCACGACATGCCGCTCCATTTTTGATGACTTTGGAAGATATTGGATCAGACTGAGAATGGCTTATGAGCTGGTCCTCTGTGAAAGGATTACTTTCCTACACTTGATTTACCAAAATTTTAATTTGGAGAGGATGCAAAGTTTATACTGAAAATGGATCATTTTTGAAAATGCCCTATAGTGCCATGAATACCACATAGGCCTTAATTTACGATGTCATGCAATAAACACGTGGAGAAAAATTACTTCAGACTCGTGGCTTGGATCTTTAAGCAGGTACTTAGCACTGCCGAATCTCATTGAGTTCTACTAAATTTAGGATCTTAGATCAGTACCTAAGAGTCTTACAGGCTTTTTGTTAATTTTTGGAGTGGTTCAAATAGTTTGCGTTCATGTGTAATTTGTAAGCATTTGAATCAAGGTGTGATGAGTCACAGCAAGAGTGTTCTTGAAGATAAAAAAAAAAAATATTTCTTTTGTCTAATTGAATAACTAAAATGAGATTTAAATCATTTTTCTCAGTGACTATGGTAAATTGAATAGATCTTTAGTCATGTCTTTATCCATTGTTTATATATATATTATTATAGGTGCTACTACCAAAGTAATGAAATAGAAATTTTTTATTTAAGATATGTCATTAAGCAGTTTTATATGGGCAGTGAGTAAGCATGTGTGTAAATATGTAAATTTTGTTACAGGGAAAGCTTTCATCCCTTTACTAGGACTTCTTGTCTCATTTCATCTTGTAAATGACATTGATCTGTGTTTGCTGTTATTTTATAGCAAGATTTCACATTCTCAATATGATGGAATTTCCTTTAAGTCTGATAAATTGAATTTCCTTGCTAATAATAAAGTTGACAAGATTACTGAATATTTGATCATAAATCCTTTTCTTCAGTTTCAGTTGTTAAAACTGCCAAAGAAACCGAGGTGTTTTCAGGTGTTGTCTTGATCCAGAAGTGGTTTTTTGCAAAGGCTCCTGAGAAAGTGACTGTCTATTTTCTATAAATTTCATAAATTAGAAATTAAAAGCAAAATTTAGTTTTGTGTTTTTTCAAAACAAAGCACTGAAATTTGAGAACAGGAATAGCATTTCAGTTTTGTGAATAAGGGAGTGAAAAAAAATTTTTAAGTTTTTATGTCTGAATTTTTTTTTTAATGCTGGAAGAGATTGTGTTTGAGATGAAAAGACATCTTGGCTTTGAAAAGGGCATGTTGCTTACTCTTCTGACTTGAGGAAGCCATTGCAGAGATGATTGTACTTAAGGATAAAATATCCATATAAAAGCTCTCACCCAAGCTTCTAAACATTCTTTCAATTCTTTGAAATACAAAACCATATTGAAAGATAGTCTGGCAATGAATCCATCAGAATTACAAATATATCAGACAACTGAAGCATTCTGCCATCTTGCTCTTGGGTCAGAGAGTAAAGATGACCCCTGTGGTAGGTTGCTTGGAAAGCGAATGAGTTGAATGCAGATTTTTTGGTGGAGTAGTTTGTGGAAAAGATGCAGCACCTTGCAAAGGTACAGGCTGTGCTTTCACAGCAGTGGTACCACAGCTGACTGCCACTGTTGACTGAAACGCTGACACTGAGGTGGTGGGAGGCTGATTGGCAAGACAGGGCCTCTTAGTGCTACCGATCAAAATAGTCTTGAAAGGAATTAAAAAAGCAGGAGGCAGCTAATGCAAATGTCAGAGCATCAGCTTATCAAATGCATGATGGGAAACTTCACAGCAAGGGACTCTTTGCTTGCAGACCAGCTGCAGCCTCCAGACGGACTGCAGCTGATGTATTGGTTTTCAGGAGCCCTGTGCTGTGGCCGCAGTCTAGAGGTTTGGAGCAAGTACACCTCATCCACAGAGTTGAAAACAAGGTAGCATGACCTTGACAACCTGTAAATCTAGTGAGCATCCAGACTGGATCCGCAACAGCCATGGTTTCTTTGTCACAGGGGCTGCATCTTCTGGGTGCTGTCACTAACCAGGCAACAGCATCTCTGTCCTGTCTTGATTCCTACCAGCCTTCCTCCTCCCTCCTCTCCTTCTACTTGCAGCAGTTGTTCTTAGGCCCTGTCTGTGCCCTGCAGTGCCCACTGCACCCATGGAGGTGAAGGTGTAAAGCCTCACACTGTTCTGTTCAGTGAGGGTGGTCTTCATGCATCCTTCCTCTCCTTGAGAGCCTCTTACTAAGAGATGCAAGGAGAGTTCTGACATATCTGTGGTGCAGTTAGAAGGAGAAGTAGTTACAATCAACACACTGGAGAGCTGTAGGCACTGTTTTGCAGACCCAACCTCTATGTGAGGTGAGGCTTACAGGAGTAGTGTAAACAGGCAAAGACAATATGTACATTCAAGCATTGCATAGCAAGTGGAAGTCTCTCCAGTGGTTTTCAACCTTTTCTATTAGTATAAATATTTTATTTCCTTGCAATGTCAGATCTCTTCAAGAACTAGTACACAGGGTGCTCAAACTGAAAAATTCGCCTGCTTTTATCCTGATATTAACAGAAGCTACACTGAGATGTAATTGTGGTAGGGACTGGATAATGGCAATAATAGTTAGCATGTTAATTGCTTTAACTCTCTTACACATTTTGTGACTGCCTGATCTAAATAGTCTGTCGTCTCTCCTGCGTGGTTTGTTTACGTATGAGCTAATTCTCTTCAAATACCAGCCTACCTGAGGCTGCACTATCAATATCCAAGATAGGTTTTGAAATTAGAAGTTCCTGGCTGTTTTTATTTTCCCATCGTAAGATGCTGTCCCTGGAGATGTTCAGCCATAGCGAGCCGTGCTCACAATGATATTATAGTAGATGCCAGAGGCATTCTTGGCATAAACGAAAATCCTGTTTGTTTCAGCTGATTAACTTACCCCTTTTGATACAGCAGCCCAGCTTTCCTTTATTGGTAGAATGGTTTCGACAAATACTACATTAGTTTTTCACGGGATGTATATTCACATAAAGCCTCTACCTGGAAAGAGCTTGGTGCTGCTGTGCTCCTCTTCCCGTCCCATCACATTGCGGGTTGGTAGCACCACTCACCTTCTCCGTATCATATTCAGCCACAGTCAAGTCTGAAGCATTTTGCTTGCATGAGATTGCTGAGGTGCAGGTCAGACAGTGCCTGGAGAGTGACTGTTGTACGGCTTTTTGTGCTCACGTCGTCAGTGGAGTCCGAGGGCTCTGTAACCACGCAGTAGTGCCAGGGTTACGTATTCCAAAGACAGAGGGAACAAAATCTAAGGTTTACTAAAAGTCACTATTCAGAATGATTACACAAGAATAAGACATGCATTCTTATACTTAATGATATTATAAGAGGTCTTACCTTATTATTCAAATATCTTCGATTATTAGGAGTGATGAAAGCATAAACCAGAAAAAAAAGCATAATAGAAGATACAGCTTTACATCTGAAATTCCAGATACAAAATGAACTTAATAAAGTTGGTAAAATTTGGAAGATCAAATTGTTGGGAAAAAACCCCAAACCGTCAGCACCTTAGACTCCACTGCTGATGTGTGATCAGGAGGTTTTGTGACATCTTGTAATGGGTGTAGCACACTGTTCTGTCAGACCAAGACAGAATATGAGAGAAAGGGACCAAAACTTCTGCAAATACTTACACAACTGGTTGGATACTGAGGTGTAGAAGTACCCAATATTGGCCTGTCCTTTAAAGGACACTATTTTTTTAAAATGTTTAATCAAGAGTCAATTGAGGTGAACTTTTTACTTATTTTACTACACTAATACTGCTCTTACCCTGAGGCTGCAACAAGGACCGGCTATGTGCTTAATTAAATATAATTCCTCAATATGCACATATGTGGTCCCAATTATATATGGAAGCACATGAACTCCAAATGGTTGTGAACAAATGCAAGATCAGGGCCACTGAGGGTGATTTGTCCACAGGACCAGAATATGGACTCAGTTATATTCTGGGGATTTTTTTGTTATTCATCAGTGGATTGTAGATCAATATAATTTGCTTGGAAAATAATTCCATACTGTCACAGTGGGATATTTCAGCTTCTGTTATTGTCTATCAGCTAGCCATACTCACTTAATATCTCTTTCAGTTTTTTATCATTTATACACTTTCTCTCAAAATAGCCAATATAATCAAACCTGGTAATCAACAAGCTGAGTACCAGAACAATCCTTTTATCTGTCTCTCTGTTCTGGCATTTAAGAAATCACAAAATTCATGCTTTGGACATCCTTATTTTCCCCCACATTCCAATATACACAAAATAATGAATCTGAAGGCACTAAGGACCACTTGCACCAAAGAACTGTTTGTTCTGAAAAGGAGACTTAGTACATGGAAGTACATGGGAGCATGGAGTTTTGTCTGAATAATGTGCTGCTGGCTTGTAGTGAATTGTGGTGTTTTCAAACTGTACTGCTGACAAAATTTTTTAAGTAGAACACCCTGAAGGAGAGATGATGATGCATTTAAGCAATTGGACTGTGTATCCTACATATATTTTTTGAGTTTTTCATAGATGTATTTTGTAAGGGTCTTGTTTAATTCCCATGAGAGCTCATTTGGAGAATGGAGAAGGTGAGAGAGTGGAGATAGACTTAATGAATTTTTAAGAGCAAATTTTCAGCTGCTGCCACCAAAACCTAAAGTCATGGAGCATCTCGTTTCCCGGCAGCCAGGAATGTCATGAAGCAGCCTCGGCCTGCATCCCATTTCCTAGAAACAAGCTGAGATGGTGAGAGCGCGGTCGCGCTGGCAGGCCGGGAAGCGCCGTCTGTTGCAATGCCTCCCGTAGCTGTCGGTAACTCGAGTACGCACAAGGACGGCCCCGCGGGCTTGGTGCCTCCTCTATAAAGCAACACGCTCCGGCCACACATCTTTCAGCCGGTCCCTCGCGGGGGAGAGGTGCAGGTGTGCCAGCAACACGAGAGGAGGTAGGGCGCTGCCTCACTACAAAATGAAAGCAGATGAGTTGCCAATAGCAGTTGTCAGTGCTTGTAAAAGGTTCCCTCTAAGCTCATTTAGCACTTCCCTTTTCCTTTGTTTTTCCCCTTTGTGGAGTAAACCAAAGCTTTGTGTGTACTAGGAATGTGGGTGAGGGGTGGGGCGGTGGCGTTAGGATACTAAAATTGGAAAGTGTTACAGTAACATACAATGGCCATCATTAATTTCTCTGCAAATAACCTTCTGCTGTGATGTCTCTCTTCATATATAAAGGAAACAGAAATATATTATTTATGTAACACACACATGACATTTTGAAATTATGCGGTGATACTTTTTAAAATTACTTTTGTTGAGCAGAACTAATTTGCCTTCAGTTTTGCCGCTAGTGATTTTCGGAGCATCTTGTGTGTCGCCCTGTGTGAGCAGTGAGTCTTGCACACAGCTAGTGGGGAAGAGGCAAACACTTTCAAAACAGGAAAATTTGACTGAATGCTGGCAGGAGCTCAAAAGCAATTACATACTCTTAGTTCAGTTTTACAAGAAAGTATCTGTCAGGACAGTTGAATCCCCTTCAAATGAAATGGTTTGACTGGGGAAAGCATAGATAGTGGGGCTTTCCATGGCTTGTGCTTCTTGCTTGATGGAAGTGATATGTAAGAAAAAAGGTAATTTTTTAATGTATTTTTGCTGTGAATCCTTCATTGCTTTTGAAAATTGTAAAGGTTAAGTCTTTGCTTCCTCATTGTCACAATGTTCTGCGTTACTGTTCCATACAGGGTTACTTAAACAGTCAAATTGGTTAGTGAAGGGCTTTTTTTTTCTTGACTACCTCTAGAGAGCATGGGTATATTTTCAAGGGAATCTGAATTGATCATTTAAGGATTCAGGATTCTGTCAGTGTTGGTGAACGTCAGAGGCAGGAAACGTCTCACTTAAAGCAGCTTAGTAGCAGTTAAACCAAAGTTAATTTCATTTTATTACTTTTTAGACAGTTGGAGGGGAAAAAAATAGTTGGTGTCAGTGGAAAATAGCAATGGTGGTAAGACTGGTAGCCCCTGTGGAGCAGCAAGAAGGTTATTAATGTGAATGGGTGTTTTACTCAGAGCCGACTGGGAGGGAATGGCAAGGTTCATCATCCTCAGTCAGGTACTCCTCATGGCTGTCCAAAGACATGTCAAAGCACCTTTATCTTGCTGAGGAGTGGTTTGTTCTCTGTGGGTTATAAATGTTGCATTTTATTTTTACTGTTCCAGAAACGTCGTTTGACTCACTGAAGATTTAAAAACCGACAGCACCACAGAGCCATGTGGGACAAAAGGGGATTTTAGTCTCAAGTGGCAGAATCAAGTCATAAGGAGTAAAGAAATTTGGATGGTTTCTCGCTAAATGTAAGTTATCTAGGAAGCCTCTGAGACCACTGCATCTCTCCATCCCACTCCTCCTGCACGGAGACGGCGCTCTTGGCCTTGGACATTAATAAAATGCTGGATTCAGTCAAGTGTGTCCTGGTGGGAGACTCTGCGGTTGGGAAAACATCTCTCTTGGTACGTTTCACCTCTGAGACTTTTCCAGATGACTACAGACCCACCGTATATGAAAATACTGGAGTGGATGTCTTCATGGATGGTATGCAGATTAGCTTAGGTCTTTGGGACACATCTGGCAGTGATGCCTTCAAAGGCATTCGCCCCCTTTCATACCAACAGGCAGATGTGATATTAATGTGCTACTCCGTGGCAAACCACAACTCCTTTCTGAACCTGAGGAACAAATGGATCGGCGAGATCCGCAGCCATTTGCCCCGCATCCCTGTTTTGGTGGTGGCCACTCAGACTGACCAGCGTGAAACGGGTCCCTACCGTTCCTCCTGCATCAGCCCGATAGATGGGAAGCGGCTCGCCCAGGATGTGCGAGCCAAAGGCTATTTGGAGTGCTCTGCCCTCAGCAACCGAGGGGTGCAGCAGGTGTTTGAGTATGCCGTGAGGACAGCAGTCAATCAAGACAAAAGGCGGAACAGGCGGAAGCTCTTCTCCATTAACGAGTGCAAAATCTTTTGAGGACTCTCAGCAGTGGTTTTGCTCACGTTCGTTCTTTCTGTTTTCACACAAAGATACTGCGGCAGAGAGAATGGGAGGTGAATCAAAGGAGGGCTCCTGGCAGGACCACAGCGCAGGTGCCTCATGAGACAGATGTGCTCTCTATCTGATTCTCTCCCCCAAACACACACGGGCACTCTCTAGAAAAACAAAAGGTGCATGCCCTTATTCACAAGCCTGTGTTTGAACTTTGCTAGCCTGGACAGGAGCAGGCCTAGCCTAGAGATCTGCAGATAACAGCTGTGCTGATTTTGTTGTTGTTTCTGTTGATGTTCCTCAGTTGTTGGTTTGTCTGCATCTGCATTTATTTAATGACAAAATTCTGCCTGGATCAACCCCTACCTCTGTCCATGTGGATTTTTTTTTTCCTTATGAACTTGGTATATAAAATCTGACCACTGTGTATTCTATTTAAAAGACTCTTGTATACATTGTTATAAAACCCTGAAAGTTTGTTTTAGTATTTTGGAGGTTCTCCCTTTAGCTCACCACAGAAGCAAATTGTCCAATCCGTGTAAAAAATGGCCTGCAGGGAAGCCTAGCACTTCTTAGACATGCCCAAGTCATTGCATAACAGTCATCAAATCCAGTACATCCAGCGTAGGAACGTTCAAAACTTAGTGGCATTTGACAGCTGTCTGGCAGCTTTGTGAGATTTATGTTGTTACATTAATCTTGTTCCTCAGCAATGTGGTCAAACATGGGAAACTAATCTGACTCTTCCTAGACTTCACCGGGTTACAACCCCAGAAGGGCTTGTAGTCAGGGCTGGTTTAGACATGTGATTGGGATGGCAGAGATGAATCTGTGCTACCTGCCATCACTTCTGTTGTCCCTGCTGTAATTCTGGACACAAAAGATTTCAGTCTCCAGGGATGAGAGATATTTTTTCATGAGTACTAAAATTTTCATATTTTTAGTACACTTTTTTTTTTAAGCAGTGGATTTAGTGAAACCAGTCACCTACATTAGTAACAAATTAAGTACATGGCAATGTTGAATTTGTGTATTTAGAATGGCTAAACAATTTTTTTTTTTTTTTTGAGTTTGCATACTAAGTTTAACTGCCTGAGCAGTATTAAAGTAAGGTTGAAACAGGCTTTGCGTCCTGGGGAGTTTGTCAATTCTAAGAGTCAAATCCTGACGTACCTACTCAGACCGAGTTACCCTCCTGCATAGAAAGTCAGGCTAAGCAGGTGGAAACTCCAGGTATGTTAGAGAACTCTGCTAGAAGATGGAGTGAGCCGAACACACATCGCTGTACGTTCCTTGTGAGTTGTGGCAGTCCCCTCCTCCTCAGATTATCTGTCCCCTCTACCCTGCACCATCTCTCAGGTCTTGCAGATCTGCCTCATCCCAAGGTTTCTGCTGCCCACAGAGGAAATCCTCTGGGGGATTTCTTAGTACAACAAGATTTTCTTTGTCCCTTTCCCTGTCCTTCAACTAGCTCACTGACCTTTGAGGGGCTTACAGCATGGTGCCATAAAAGATGGCACACAGTACAGTAGGATTATCTCACCTGTGATGTAGGTGAGCAAGTATTTGCATTGCCAGCACCTTGAATACCAGTGGTGCACAGGACACCTGATGTCATTGTCCCACCAGCTCCTAGACTGTTGAATATTTACCACTCATCAACCTGATTATAAGGGAGGCTTCTGGTCATAAAAATATACTGGTCTCATGTGAGGTTTTCATATCAACTTTAAATCTTTACAAGCTTCTGCACCTGTGCTCGCAAGACAAGGACTCCCACCACGACCCATCTTTCCTGAACTGTTCTCTTTCCTATGTCTCTTTCTCTTCAGGTGTTGATTGCAAATCCTTTGCCCCTGAAACACTAAAACTGACATATTTGTAAAAGAATTTGAATGCCGTTGAATTTGTGTGAAGTTACACAAGTGGCTGAGTATTTGTGGTCCTCGGTTAAAAACCTGTTGGCTTTTTGGAGAAATATGTTTCTGTATCTCAATTTTGCAGTTGCTCTTCACTGAAAGTCCTGGGTTTTACAACCCTAATTTGAAAGTATCCATTGTTACTGTTCAAAAATTAAAGATTATATGCAAAATGTCATGTAGTGACTCTTCAAGCCTGTTACTATTGGGGACATTTTTGTTATGTTCCTCACTCCCCTAATGGATTTAATACCCAGTTTCAGGTTTTTTTGAGACGTATTTTTGCCAGCATGCTCTATTCAATTNCCTGATTGTTTTGCAAGCTTTTATAAAAAAGTAATTGTTTTTTTTTTTTTTTTTTTTTTTTTTTTATCTCAAGGGGTTTAGGTTTGTTTACAAGAGTTCATGTTTTTACGTGCTGAAGAGCAGTAACCGCTAGACCAGAATGCTGTGTTGTGGTATCTGCCACAGGGTGCCAGATTCAGGGACCAGAAGGCTCCAGAGACTTGCTGTCTCAGGCAAAGCCAGATAAAGGTGTGCTCCGAAATCACACCATAACAAGCTTCACAAAGCTTGTTACGGTGTGTTACAAAATTAAGAATTCAGTGTTTGCTGCAGTTCAGCAAAGCAAAGTGGAGAGGCTTCATCAAGTCACTTGAGCTGATGATACAGGATGCACAGGGAATTTAGGGGGGCTTGATACACTCTTGATTGTGCACCCTAGAGGCAGCACAAGGTGTAAGACCACTGAAAGCCAGTTGATTTTTAAAATCAAATTGGAAAGAGTAACAGGGGGATTTTGGTTAGGTGCTCTGTGAAAAAAATGGTTCGAATTTTCATAGCCTGGTTATTTTCAAACTCTCAACGCTAAAACACACTTTTCAATAGGAACCAACCGTAAAGCACATATATTTCTGTGCCTGTAATTATGCAGCCGTACAACTGATGTGCTAAAAAAGTGTGACAACCTCAATACAGAGGCTGAAACCTGGACACACAAGAATTCAGAGGAAAATTTGGCCAAATGGCTTATTGGGGTGTGGGGCTTGCACAATTGCATCCATGATGCCAGTTGTGGAACAATGAGGGACTGCTGAAGTCTCCTGTGAAACCCTACCAGGGTAGTTTTGCTTATGTTTACTTGGGCAACAGTGTCCTTGGGTATCACTTAGGGGTTAAAATCTGGCTCTGGAATTCAAAATACATTCGAAGTATGATACATGTGAAGTTTCAAATTCTTTTGCTCTGAAAAACAGCAAAACAGAAACAATGTGCAGCCCTTCCTCAGTCGGGTCAGGCTTTCAGCTGAGGGGAGAGACCTTGCTCAAATATTCTCATTCTTTTTTCTCGAACCAATCCCTTTCAGTTTGTTACTCTGTTGCTAATTCTATTTTTGCTTGCTATTAGCATAGGTTAAAAGTTCAAAAAAAAGAGGAGAGAATATTTGAGACTTAAAATGAGAGAAGCAATAGCAGTGTTATTTATTTTCATCACTGTCTGACTTCTCATTTTGACAGAAAAAGTAATTTTGGATCACTAATGAATTCTGCAAGTCAGATAAAAAGTTGAATATATATGTTGTTGTGATTAAAATTAGAAAATATTTTTATAGCAGAAAAAAAAAGGATTTTCCTTCAGTAATTTGCAAAATGAGGGGAGTACAAGTTGCATTATTTTAAACACAGATTTCCCAGGCTTTTGAAACTTACTAATATGCAACATACAATATAAATATTTTGTAAGATTAAATAATAATGATACATTTCAGATCTTCCATCTTGCCCTCCAATTTTTCATACGGAAAATTAGTCAAGCTTGTTAAATATAACTGATACTGTTTTGCCTGATATTTGGAATGAACAGTTTGCAAATATTTTTGCAATTTTTGTGGGTGCTCTGCTGAAGTGTATGAACACATACTACCTGATGCTTGTGTTTAAAGGACACTATATATGGTACCATTATAAAAGAAGTCACCACAGGGATCAGACATGAAGGAAAAAGAAATGTCAGCACTCTGACATCTCAGCCTTTCCTGTATTACTATGGCATTCAAGTGAATGCAGCCATTAAAATAATTTCTAAGAAATGAAGTGATTCATGTCTTTTTATCACTTTTCCCTAATGCTTCTGCTGCACATGGCTCAGGTTAATATACAAAGAATAAAAAGCTTCATTTCAGAACATCAGAACGCTTGTCTGCTCTTGCCTTTGTGAGCAAGTTAACTACCTTTACTTAATTAAAAGTCAGTTCAGCCTCTGAAAGAAGCCAGAGATGAGCACAATCAGGTTAGCCAAACTTCCTTGCTCTGAAACGACAGTAATGAATTTTGGTCTCTGAATGTGAGAAAACATTTTTTATGTCTCAGAGATTTCCTTCACTGTCATCAGTGCAAAGGTTCAGTGTGTACGTGTCCTAGCTGATCTGTGTGCCCTTCACCTCGTGCTCTGAGCAGCCAGCTATTGAAAACAAAATTCAGGACAGAAAAACCTTTTTGCATATCTAGATGTTTATATTGTATAACTGCTTAATTACTGCTGTGGGGGCCTTTTCCCTGTCCTGGACCTCTTGCTCCATTGTGGTGCAACAGCACAGCTGCTGAGTGTCGGTGGGTCCATGTTACCCAGGAGGCAGAAAAGCATCACTACCAGGCAGCCCTACCTTTTCAGCAGGGTAGAAGAGATGCTCCTCAGGGCTCGTCTTACCTGCATCATAGGCAATTGCCCTACTCTGCAAACAGAGCTGGCCCTGCTGCAGTCAGACTTCTGTCACTTGCAGGTGCCTTTGCAGTAACAGATTTATTTCGTGTGCCATTTCTAAAATCGGTGTCAGTCTCCAAGTCATTTTCCAGGCTCTGTTGTGCTGGTACCATGTTGCAGGACTCCAGGTGCTGCATTTTGGGGTCTCAAAGCACCAAGCTAAGTCCTGTGCACGTCCCTTCCTGAGCGTGAGAAGCTGACCTCAAGCCTTGCATGAGCTGTGAATCACTTAGTAGCTAACAAAATAATAGTTATTGTTGCCTTTCTGGCATGAAGAAGTGAATGAGTGACATGTCTGTTTCAGGTCTTTCACAACCACCTTACACAAGGCTGGCGGGGGGTTTCTGTCATTGCTTCTC
The DNA here is from genome assembly GCA_013399855.1 of Oxyruncus cristatus. Taxonomy (NCBI): domain Eukaryota; kingdom Metazoa; phylum Chordata; class Aves; order Passeriformes; family Cotingidae; genus Oxyruncus; species Oxyruncus cristatus. The sequence continues at coordinate 1,444,577 of VXAY01003249.1, read as the reverse complement.
TCACCTTGGGTATGATTCATGCAGGGGTGGAGCAGCAGCGCATGGGCCTGGTGGTGGTTGTTTCTGTCTCTGGAAAAGAGGAAGGAAACGATGATTGATGTCTTCACTCAGTGTGAAGTGCTCACTCGCCCGCGTTGTCAGTGTTTCTAAGAAGTCTCCAGCAGGTACTGGCTCCCCGGGCAGCCCAGCAGCTCCCAGCTCTGCCTCGGAGGATGCAAGTTCTTGAGGCAGCTCTCATGCCAAGACCTGGGAGTCTCCTCTCACTTCCTGGGTTGCCTTCCCAAAATGCTCCATCGCTGTTCAGGTACCACAAAAGGGTGAGATTTTAAAGTGCTGGCTTTGCTCTGAAAACCAAGATCCCTTGCAAATGTCAGCTGCCCAGGATGTGGCTGTATCTGCTAGCCACAGGCAGGGCTGTGATGGCCGAAGGTGCGCAGCCAGTCTCAGGGTGTGAGGGGAGAGACCTAAAACTGATACTCCTCAACTTGGTATATGAATTAAATATGTAGAAGCAACTGGAGGGAGACTTAAGTGCCTTATATCCCAAACCGCTTGCAACACATAAGCACTGCTGAATTTTCTCTTTCTCAGAAAATTCTGGGAGCTTTAATATGTAAAATGCTAAGTGCCTTTCTGGCTATTACCTTAACTCTTGCATTTATCTATCACTGTGAAGTAGGATTCCCTAAGAGACTGGTTTTGGAACTTTTAATGAGTCTTGGGCATTAAAATATATACATATATTTTAAATTATTATCTGGTATGAGGAATTTGTGCTGGTATCTGATCCATCACAGAATTATTGACCACCTAAACCAGAGCTGCAGCCTTGCCTTGTGATTAGAGCAGTGGCTTTGACAATGAATGTTTGCTGTTCATTGCTCTGCACTGTGCAGAGCTTGGGAAAGCTAGATCAGGTTAATGGGAAGCTTTTAAGTTTTACCAGACTCTGGACCAGGCCTGTGTAAGCCTGCGCAAATAAGTTTTAGATACATAACTCCAAACAGACTGGTGGTGTGACCGACCTATTCAGGATCAGCTTGACCAAAATCAATTCACTTTGCCTGAGCCTGCTCCCCGTGGCTGACTGGTGGATGGCAGGCAGATGAACTGCAGGCATGAAATGCTACTGCACAGACACCTTGGCTGTCCCTGACCCCACTTCCGCAGCTGGGTGACACTGAGCCATGGCTCTGCTGGCCCCCCATGGGATATGGGGAGATAGCAGTGACCCTTTTGTAAAGTACTGTCAGATCAGTCATAAAAGATCTTTGTGCTGGTGGGTATTTTGGCGTTTGTCAGGTCTGTCAAATGTTCCTGCTGACAGGTTTGACCTGAGGAATTTGCTCTGAATGGATCTGTAACACACTTTGTGGGATTAGGGCTTTCCAGCATTTCAATTCACTGAAGTCACAGGGAGTAGGTAAGTATAAGGGACAGAAAGAGAAGGGACAATATATAACGATGCATTAACGACTTTTTTAGCAGCTTGTGAGCAATATAATAATCCTTTTAATTGCACAAAACATGGTATGGGCTGAGTTAGCACCTGATTCATCAGTGATTTAGAAATCTAATTCTTCCTGAGGGAGTTACTCTGAATGCTCGGAGACTAAAATAGAGGGAAGGTCTCCCCATAGTTATACCTGTTCCTCTTTCTGGAGCATGCTCTTGCATTCTCTGTAGTTACCGGACTCTGGGATGGACTGATCTCAATGAATGCAACAGTGACATTCTTACAGTAAAGATTTAGTCCCCAGTCAACAGGTTTCACTAAAATGTCATCACCTTGAAAATATTACTGTTTCCTCTACTGGTAAACAAAAGAGGCTGAACACAATCTCAGCAAGAATTTAGCCTTAGCATGACCTGGGAGAGTAGCTGTGAGCTGAGAAACTATGGGGACTTTACCCTTAGAATTTTACCCTTCCATGATAAAATACTGGAGAGAAATTACCAATGTTGCCCAAATTGTTCCTTTGTCATGGTAAAGATTTTTTTTGTGCAGTGGAAGCAGTCAGGGTTACTCATATAGAGACCCAGGCTCACAATGCAGTACAAGACACAACTTAAGGAGAATAAGTCAAGGAGAGGAGCATCTGACTCTGCTCCATGTCTTCCACAACTTTCCACCTGGCTGCCAAGAAAACTGAAACACTGTCCTTGCTCTGGAGCATTCTCAAGTCTTTGGCTGTCTACTGTGTAGGGCTAGAGCTTTGTTATTTTTCCCTGAATATCCACAGACATTTAAATAAAATGAGGCATCTTTACTGAAGGTATTTCCCTCTTGCATTCATAGCTGACACATGCATTTGACTCTCATATATGTTGCAATTTAACTTTTAATTTACAGAGTAAAGAAATCCAATGAGCCTTCCCTAGCAAAAAATTTTTGGGGAAGTTGCTTCCGCCCCACACCCCATCAAGAATAGCTAGTTCTGGTGCAGTCAATCTTTGCAACAGGTGACAGCCAATGGTGGTGGAGTTAATTCTTTGTGAAACTGCACAGCAGAGACTGGAGGAATATTCCTGCTTTGTGTATTACATACATGAGTGATACAGCTTTAAGCTGAGTGTACAAATAGCATATGAAAATAGAGATGGGTTTTAGAAAGATCCAAGGCAGAAGGGATTGGTTAACTGGGTTAAAAGTCCTGATTGAGATCTGGGGCAAATCACTCAGGGATGCTATTGAATGATCCAGAATTAACAGAGTATTTGCCAAGTAGAAGAGCTTAGATGTCTGCAGGGTAGTGCCCTGATACTGTACGTATGACAGAAGAATCAAAACAATGGGAAAGCTGAAACCTGAGGTAGCGTGGCTTGAAAAAACCCTGCCTTTAACTTCACAAAATCAGTCTGCTGAGCTGTATGTGCTGTGATGAACATGAGAAGCTCTGAGTGTGCCGGGCACAATGAGTGAGATGCAGAAGCAGCAGCAAACCACATTATGTCATTGGAGTCTGCAAGAACTGGAAGAAGACACCCAGGATGGGAAAAGAAGAAGACAAAAGCCTGGGAGTTCAGAGGTGCTCTTCACGAGAGCAATGAACAAAGCTGCAGCAGGAGATGGGCAGAGGCAGCATGAACGTGAATGGAATTTACATTCGTTTCTGTACAGTGTGGAGGAACATAAGCAATGTGGTGCTAAAGGTAACTATGTAACTCCTGAAAAAATCCCTGGGCTGTGGAAAAAACGTTGTGCCAGGGCCCCTGAGGACCTGCAGATACAACAATAAAAAGAGGGGAGCTGTGTCAACATTCGGGGTGGCAGTGACAGGTCCACAAGGCCATGTGGACGTCTCGGGGCTGTGGCAGGACCATGTCAGACAGCAACCTGAGTCTAATTCTTACCATTCCCTGGCATGGCTTGGCTGAGGATAAGCAGTGTAGAAGACAGGCCTCTGCGGGACTTTTGTAGTCCACATGGGCAGAGGTGCTTGGGCTAAAGTCACTAGTCCCTGAAGCAGGCAGCTTGTGCCTCTGTTGATGTGACACTAAGATACGGGCTTGCCACAACATCAGGTACCACTTTGGCCTGCGTTTAACAGGGTGCAGTGGGCTTCAGGACCAGGCTGCAAGACACTGAGTGTGGTTGGAGCACCAGAATTTGCAATAGAAGCTTGCCAGGATAATACAGCATTCACAGCAAGAGGTAAAAAAAAAAAAA
>VXAY01003249.1:1405051-1440871 GCA_013399855.1 Oxyruncus cristatus | reverse complement strand
AAAAAAAAAAAATTGAAGTAAAATAATGACAAGTTCATTGTGTGCCTCCAGTGTGTGCACAACTTTACATGACAGCAAGCAGCTGTGAGGGACTTCGCATCCCTGCACACATCTCATGATTTGGTGCTCCCCATGGGATGCGAGTGAAGGAGCCACAACTGGATCAGGCAGTGACTGCGGTGGACTGAGTCATGCTCATTCTTGACCTCACAAATATTGTGCAGGACACAGAAGGCAAGCAGGAGACAGAATCAGAGTCCAGCAGGGTCAGACTCAAGTCTGGAAAAATAGGCTTTCTGTCACTACTTCTTATTCACTGGCTGTATAACTGAAGGGATCTGGTAACTGCTTCAGAACACCAGCTAGGTGGGTAGGACTGTCACTTATAGAGGGCAGTGCAGGAGCTGCATTTTAATCTGTGGATTGAGGATCAGGGCATGGGGCTGGTGCCAGACCTATTTGGACTCAACTAAGTGGCAGGAGATGTGGAAAGTACAATTGTCATGTGCCTCATTACACCAATTGGAGGTGTAAAGCATCCATTGTGTTCAACAACGTAGTCATATTTTTGCTTCTTTATGAGGAATGGAGCTTAACCAAGGGAGCCAACCTGTAGGACTATGCTTCCCGTTGACCATGTCAAATACTTGGGTAGGAAAACTCTGTATCCATATTCTGAAGGTTGTTTGGGATAAAACCTGAGGTGTCACCTGCTGATATGGTGACCACATTCTAGGGTTTGAACACAATGAATTAGAAGCTGCCAGCTGCTAGATGTCAAAAGAGCAATACATCTTTCTTGTTGCTCCCCATCTGGCCAGTTTAGCACAGTAGATTTCCATCTATTTCAGTCCAAAGACCTCCACTGTTGATCTTACCACATATGCGGTACAACCCTGGCAAGATCATTAAGTAGCAGATTTGCATCTTGTGCCTCCAGTGGGTCCCAGGTCAATGAGAAAGCTCTGTCTTGATGTAGCAAATGTTGATCAAGCCGCAAAACCAATTGAATGTGACAGAGGTGCTGCTTAATCACAGCAAGGCAACTCCCCTAAGACGAATATATACCCAAACATTCTACGGTGCAAGGAGGGTTGGGGTCACAGAATGAAAAATATTGGCAAGCTGATAGAGATGATGCAGTCTGCAAAAGCTGACACAAGCTCTATTTTCTGATCACTTCCCTATGCTCTTTGGAGGTAAATGCAAATGCTGCCAGTGGTGTAACAAGAGTGCAGTCGTGTGGCAGTGCTTTAATAAGCTCAAGTCAGAGTCAATCCCTGAAGGATCCAACAATGCACCAATTTAGCATTATCAGCCACAAAATTAAGCCTACAGTAACTAGCACAAACAGGAATAATCTTTTTTCTTCTTTCTCTGAGGTGCCCAGCAGTTTATTCAATAAACTATTTTTAGAGGACCAGAAACCTGCACTGAGTTTCAAATTCAGGGACAGCTTGCACTTATTGCAAGGAATAATTTACAGTTTTGAGGTGTATATGGTGTAGTTAAGGGAAACTTAGTTCAAACATGTGTAAAATACAGTTTCCTGGGGTGGTCTGCACACCTGCAGCTGGGAACATCTGAAGAGCAGTTTAGGTTCAGAGCTGTGCTTGACTGCTTTATCAAAAAGTAGTGAAGAACAATAACAGCAACATTGGTGGAGGTTCTAACAATGAGAGGAACGTAAGGATGTGGTTTGCTCTCAAAAAGGTCTTCAAAGAAAGCAGGAGGGGGAAGGAGGGTAGAGAGGTGGGCTGCTCTAAGCAGAACAGTAGAAGCTCAAGCGTAGTTAAAGGAAATAGCTGAGGCCGTAAAAAGTGAAAAAGGTTACTGAGAACTGAAGAAACTGGACAAGAGACCATGTGGCTGAAGGAATCTTTTCCTCAGCTCTGTGATCTTGTTTTCAAAAGCTGTTTCTGGTGTGGTTTACAGCACAAGAAGGTATTTGAACAATTTATTCTGATGCTTCTTCCGTCAGAAGAGCAATGTGATGTCCCAGACTAGGAATTCATTGATCAAAGGGCAACATGAGGAATGACCTGTATTTGATGGTCAAATCGAAGTGCTCTTCTCTGAGGTCAATCTCTACCATACAGAAAAGCGTGGAAGGACAGCTAAGGCCACCCCCAACCCAGTGCTCTCAGGCAGTTAAAGGCAAAGTGTAATATACTCCCTTAAAAAAAAACTTTGCTTTGTGCCTGTGCTGCAGCAGGCTGTGACACCCGTGCATGGCCCTGTGCACGCCTTCCCACCACCTGCTGCTCTCCCAAACCTCGTCCAGGGCTCAGGCCACATGTCCCTGGCTCAGGAAACTGTGGCACAGGGAATGGAGAAACTGCCCCTTGGCCTGTGCAGCTCTGCCCAGGGCCAGGAGCTTGGTCCTGTGCCCAAAAGGAGAAGTCTGGGCTCAGGAGCAAGTGGGGTGGCAATTTCAGAGGTGCTGGGTTGGGAGGGCTGTGGAGAGAGGGCAGAAGTGCATCTATGAATGCCCTGAGGTGTGGGGACGCACCAGATCTGTGACACCCAGTGACACCAAGTGGTTGTAGCCAGGGTGCAGTTGTGACTGTGGCAATGAAATTGCTGATATTTCTCTCGGTGCTTTGCAGCCTGCATACTTAACACAAACATTATGGAACTGGTAAGGAAACCCAAGGCTTGGTGACCTTGGGTTGCTAAAGAAAAGGTTTCCAAGATCCAACCTCATGCAAGCCAAGCTTTGCATCTAACTTAGGAGATTTTCACTCTGCTGGGACTCGAGCTGTGGGTTTGCTGCCCAGATTTTCAGGGGAGCAGCCTGCCAAGCATGCAGCAGTCTTCATAATCTCATTTGCCAGTTGAGTGACTGGGGTAAAAATCACCTTGTGCTAAGATGAAGTGACACAGAAAGGAAGACTTCAGAGCATGTGCTGTGGGACCTGCACTCTCCTGTGAAGTCCTGCAGATGTGGCTTGTGATGGCACATAGTTCCCTTGGATTATAAACTCTACCTAGTGATGGGTTTTGGCAGAGTTTGCTTTTGGCACAACATTACTCTGAGCGTAGCTCAGAGCAGAGCTGTTGGGCCCAACAGCTGGTATTTCAAAGTGTTTCAGATCCATGTGCCCATCTGTGTGGCGCTGCAGAAGAATTGTCAGGAAAGAAGCATTTACAGAATTGAACAAAAGAAAGATTAGCAATCAACAGCTGTAGGTAACGTGGTCGTGGGCTGTGTTCTCTACTTGCAAAAGCGTTCTCACGGGCTCCATCAGTGCCAGCCGTTTGCAGATGTACAAGGAAGGAGTGTGGGAAGGAGTCTGCTTCTGCCTCCCACCCACTCTTCCAAAAAGCAAACCTAGAAGCATAGCAGAGATAGATACTTCTGGCATATGGTTCCTTTGGTCTGTTCCAGACACTGGTAAGGTAAACCATGCCCCAGGAAAACATGTTGCTTTCACTCAACTATAAAAGGAGTCTAGACAACTTGCTCAGCCATAGGTGTTCGGGTCCTCAGCCATACTGTGACAGCTGAATATGGGGAGGTTCATTCCACCCTTGTCTGCAGACACTGTGCACAGATCACAGCACAGTTGTGGGCTCCTCCGTGCCCTTACTGATGCAGGTCTGGTGAGTCCTGCTGCAACTATTGCTGCTGTGGTGCCTGTACATCCCAGCAGAACAGGTGAAGCTGTCTTTCCCAGGGATCTGTGTCTCAAAGGTGGATGACTCCAACTCAGATCACAGCTTTTTCACATTTCCAAGACATTTTTAAGACCTGAATAGCCCTGAGGTTTTTACTCCTCCATTGAATTTAATTGAAATTTGCCAATTTGTGAACAAATTGTTGGAAACAAGCAGAAAGCAATCACATAATCCTCGTTTTCTTAGGAATTGAGGTGAGTAGAGTCATCACCTTATTTCTGTGCTTATTCTGATCCCTAGGGAAAAATCTTCCAAACAAAAAGCCTATTCAGCAACATAATACACATGACTGAGATGCTGCTACTGAAACTGTGGGCAGAGATATAACAATACAAATTTCTACTTGCATTTAAACCTTGTTTTATATTATGATTCCATTGAGAGGGATGGAGGCACTTGTCACAGCTATTGCTTGTCTTTCTGAAGTTAATTGCACTTTAAAGGTGTTTTCCCCCACCTGTCACACCTGAGGCAGAAGTATAAACTGCCAGGAATGACTTTGTGCAAGAAAGCAGCATAAAGGTAAGATCATCTATATTTGATGTAGAATCAAATAAAACTCAGAGGAATTAGAGACAAAGATGAGCTAATGGACCTAAAGGTTTGAAGTTCAACTTCTGCATCAAGATCAAGACAGGCATATCCTACCCTGCACATTTGAGACATTCAATCTCACATCAGCCACTTCACGAGCTTCCCGTTGGAAGAAGTATAAAGTCAGCTGTGATGAGCTGATGTGAGGATTTTTTGAGACAGGGATAGACATTGATGAGGTGTGAGGGATGTGCAGCATTAGCATCAGGTTGTGCCTTCATGAGACTATGTCTCTTCCTTTCAGGCAATTAGCTCCCTGGCAAAGATAAAACTTTCACATGTCCTTTAATCAAATGATCTGTCCCTATTTTGAGGTGTCATATTTCTGTTCTGTGGTATAGGATAAAGAACACTTTGACTCCTTTTTAAATGGTCAGACTCCCAGTGAACAGGACCTGTTATCTCCTATTAAGTGGGAGGTGAAGGACCCAGTAGCCTTCCCTCTCTAGCTATGCTCCCTCAAAAAACAGTCCCTGTTAACTTTACAGCTGGAATTAAATCCAGAGAGGAATCCAGAGTTCATTTTGACACTGAATTAACAGTGAAACTTGTCTGCTCTTGGATTTTTAGCTATGATGTTTTTCTGCCAAAGCAGATGTGTGATAAATCTTACCATTTAAATGAAGAATTGTTCATCAATTACACGTTAAGGTTAAGACCTTAAAATCTTTCACTACATGGTGAAGAGTGTTTGGGCAATCACCCAGCTTGAATGCGGCCTGCTCTCCTAAAGGGAATGGAAATTATTAAACTTGGCACAGGTTTAGTGAGCTGCAGCATGGAAAGAGAGAGGCTCTGACTCATCTACTCTGCAAACAACCGCATGAGATTGCAGTTTCACTTTTTGATGTGGTCTCATTACAGAAGTGCATGCCAGCTGAATTATCAAAATGAAATACTATTCCTACCCAGTTAAGCACTTAATAATTTTACTTGAGGTTCTGGGGAAGGAGAACTGAAGCTGCTGCAGTGGGCGTCATACTCAGAATTCAAGCAATAATTCAGTCCATAGTACCCTCATGGAGGAGCTGAGGTCTCCCACTTTCATGCAGGAGAAAAAGAAGACAAGACCTAGAAAGGACTAGGTCTAGAAAGGACTAGGTCTTGCCCTCTGGGGTCCACACACATAAGAAACTGCTCAGGGAGACTGAAGTGAAAGAGAGGCCTCTGCTCTCTGTGTACCAGACATTGTTTGCTATATAAAACGTTTGGGGAGATGAGGGCACATTCCTGTGCTTTTATCAGAAGGCTGTAATGAGAGAAGAAACAGCAGCTCTCAGATGCAGAGTCCCACCTTTAATAGCAGACGAACCTCCCACTCCCTTACTGTGTGCATCTGTAGATCACTGCACTGAGCATCATTCCCTATGATTTGGGAATGCTTTTAACTCTAAAGTATGCATAGTAAGCAGTTACAAATTATATTAATTTTGGCATCTTTGTTATAAATGCCAAAAAAACCCTATCAACAGTCACAGGGCTCTGCGTACTGAACACCTTCCCTGTTCTGTGGTCACCAGTAGAACAGGGAAGGTGTTCAAAGGGATGCAGCATATCATAGAGTCATAGAATCAACTGTGTTGGAAAAGACCTCCGAGATCATCAAGTCCAACCCTTAATCCAACACTGCTGTGGTTACTAGACCATGGCACTAAGTGCCACATCCAGTCTCATCTTAAAAACCTCCAGGAATGGTGAATCCACCACCTCCCTGGGAAGCCCATTCCAATGTCTGATTACTCTCTCTGTAAAAAATTTCTTCTTAATATCCAACCTAAACCTCCCTTGGCAGAGCTTAAGGCCATGCCCTCTTGTCTTACTGCTGGTTGCCTGGGAGAAGAGACCAACCCCCACCTGGCCACAACCTCCTCTCAGGTAGTTGTAGAGAGCGATGAGGTCTCCCCTGAGCCTTCTCTTCTCCAGGCTAAACAACCCCAGCTCCTTCAGCCTCTCCTCATAGGACTTGTGCTCAAGTCCCTTCACCAGCCTCGTTGGCCATCTCTGCACCTGCTCCAGCACCTCAATATCCCTCCTGAACTGAGGGGCCCAGAACTGGACACAGCACTCCAGGTGTGGCCTCACCAGTGCTGAGTACAGGGGCAGAATCACCTCCCTGTTCCTGCTGGCCACACTGTTCCTGATCCAGGCCAGGATGCCATTGGCCTTCTTGGCCACCTGGGCACACTGCTGGCTCATGTTCAGCTTCCTGTCAATCCAAACTCCCAGATCCCTTTCTGCCTGGCTGCTCTCCAGCCACTCTGTGCCCAGCCTGTAGCGCTGCAGGGGGTTGTTGTGGCCAAAGGGCAGGACCCAGCACTTGGCCTTGTTGAACCTCATCCTGTTGGAATAAGACCATCTCTTCAGCTTGTCCAGGTCCCTCTGCAGAGCCCTCCTGCCTTCCAGCTGATTGACACTCCCCCCCAACTTGGTGTCATCCTCCTACAGCAAATAATTTCTCCCCCTTTAACATTCACTAGTCCTTACATAAACCTTCTTCTGGAGTATTCCTTAGATGATGATTTCAGAACAAAAAATATTTAACTGAAAAGTTTGTAATCTGCATTCTTAGCATTTGTCACCCCCCTTTCACAGACAAATGCCATTAGGAAGGTGGTGAGATGCCATTGGCTGCTTAACATAAATTAAAGCAACCGGAAAGTTTCTGACTTGGCCAGCCTGATCAATTGCAAGTGTACAACTCCAAGTCTGAAGATAAGGCTCTTGGCTCAAGATAAGAGCTCTTGATTGTGTAATCTCACTCCTCTTTTGAATTTTAAATGCTGGTTCTTACCTAGGATGGGAAGAAATACCATCACATAAGTAAAACCACTAGATAGCTCTGTGACTCTGACTCCTGTACTAAAAAGTAGTTGGCTACTGGGTCCTTTTACCTCCTACTTAATAGGAGATAACAGGTCCTGTTCACTGGGAGTCTGACCATTTAAAAAGGAGTCAAAGTGTTCTTTATCCTATACCACAGAACAGAAATATGACACCTCAAAATAGGGACAGATCATTTGATTAAAGGACATGTGAAAGTTTTATCTTTGCCAGGGAGCTAATTGCCTGAAAGGAAGAGACAGAGTCTAGCCTGGATTAGATCAGTAGTAAGGCAAATCTTACTGTGGAGTAAACTGCTTGGTTAAAAAACCTCTTGGTGAATGCTCTTGCTCTTTGATGAAGCGCCAAGTCATTTACACCTTTTTGCCTTATGTTTGGTTGAGTAGGAGTGTGTATGCATGGGTAGTTACCATGGAAGAAATGACAAGCTGTGAAGTCACACCATCAATTAAATTCCTTTATATGCCCATGCTTTTAGACAGAGGAACGCCCTGTTTCTGGATGGTGAGTGAGGAGAGGTGCGAGGAAGATGTGATGTCAAAACAAAGCTGCTGGGTAGTAGGAAAATCAAGCGTTTGAGAAACAAACTGAGTGCCTGCAGGCTTCCCATGGTCTTGGCAGCACACAGGGTCAGCCCTGGAGAACTGCAAAGGAAGGGACTGATGGCAGAAATGGGAGCTTGAGTGTTGAAGGTGGCATCTTCAACTCAGGTGTCAACACCCCGATTAAAATTGGTAGGCACACAAATCCCTTCTTCAGGGTTTGTAGCCTCAAAAAGAACAAGAAAAAAGATTACTGCTTGCTTCTGCAGGACAAGGTGGGGAAATTTCATGAAAAAAGAAAAAAGCTGAACTTGCTTCAGTGCTTACTGTATGGTTGGAGGTGTAGAGATAGACATGCACCCGAATCTTTAACCCAAGAAGCCTTTCTTTGTTTCCTGCACTCACGCTGGGCTTGGCTGTGCTCTGTCTGCGGGAGAATGACCACGTATTCCATCATTGGCTTTTTCAGCTTAATTTTGCTGCTTAATTTTCCTCCAGACCGCCTTCAGAGGTCTTCATTTTTCCTCATTCTTTCTGATGGAAAGGAGACAGGTAGCCACACTTCCATTCTGATTAGGATGAGCAAATCTAGCAATGGGGATATGCTTATGGAGCCAGGGGTGTCTGGGAAGCTTTTCCTGGGCATGGGAGCACCCAATGGACCATTGCCCTAGCCCAGCTTTTGCAGCTACTGTTGGAAAAAACCTAAATATGTTAATTGTGTGTTTGAGTTTTTTCAAAGTTACCTTCTTTGGGTAACATTAAGTACAGAGATTAGTAGTGGGTGTTAAAATACTTTCCTTGTTCTGGAGCTTTTTCACAGGGGCTCAGATAAGTTGGGGGAGCTGCTTGCTTTTGGTGCTGATTGGTGAGTGAACTCAAGTAAAATATGTGGCTTAACCACAGGGACCTGTTTTCTTTCTGTGCAGGAAACACCTGCCAAAAAGGCTGCGTTCACTTGGGCTGTACAAAGAAAAGCCCCAGATGAAACTTCCAGCCATACAGCAATAGGTCAGGAGATGATACTCAGTGCACCAGTCTAAATTCAAGGCACTACACTGTGCCAACTGGATATGAAAAACTTATGACCATTGATTAAAACAGAATATCAATATCAGGGAATAAATGATGGTTTCCCTTGCATTATTACCAAAGAAATACCTTACACTCCTACTGAATTGGCTAAATTACAAGAATACAATCAGACTCAGAAAGAGTCTGATGCAGAATATGTGCAGAGAGTCTCCCTTAGAGAAGGAGAATGAATTATGCTAATAGAAACAGAACCTGAGGGCTACTGGGGGCCCAGGGTCTTCTTAACCACAGGTAATAAAAGAGCTCCCTGGTCCCTCACTCAAAGAGCCACCTGGGGATTTGAATTCCCTGGAGAGAGGTTATCCAATATTGACTTCTATGAATCAATTGACTGAAAGTGTCCAAAAGGCTGCCTGTCTCCAATTAATGCATCAGCACACACTGGAACCTGACCAAGGCTCCCCCATGACCATGGCAGTGGATCCAGATCCCTTGACCCCACTAATAAATGGCCTCCCAGAATCACTAAAGAATCTGGGAATTCACTGGGAAGATCAAATTGGCTCTACTCTAGCTGATGACAGTGAACACTCCACCTTTGAGCAGACTGAGGGGAAAAATGTGGATGCGGGGTGAGGTTGCCCAGATTAATTATGGCAGAAATGAGGTTGCCCTGATTAATTATGGCAGGTGTTTTGGACACCCTAACCCAACACCCTCTGAGTCTAAGACTGCCATCCACCAGGCTAAGTGGCAAGGTACTGCTGCTGCTCAGCAGCAGGTGGGAACACCCTTCCTCTGGGGACTACAACATCAGAAGGAGCAAACACTAGCAATAGGGGAAAGATGTGTCCTCTGGATTAAAGGTATACAGAAGGGCATTCCATGAAGCCTTGTGGATGGCCAGTTTGATGCAAATTTGAAGGCATTTATTGAAAATTGGCTGAATTCTCCATCCAAGGCAAACCCTCCCTTGTCCACAAGTACCGCTGAGACTATGTCTTTGGCTCTGCCTATTGGAACACTGATCAATTTAAGCAGGCAGGAGTTGGGAAACTCCTCAGGCCATCCACAGTAAGCAAGCCAGGGGTTGGGCAATGGAAACACCTTAGAAGGCTCACAAAAAGCTTTATGATAACCTTTCCCATAGGTCCTATAGGACACCTGTGTCTTTCTTAGTCGACACAGGGGCACAAATATCAGCTTTGCAAACCGGATCAACATTCAGTGGATTGTTCCTTCCTTTTAATAATCAGTGTGTAATAGGCCAAATTTTCACTTTTCTTTTTATAGGAACCTGCTAACAGATTAGATTGAGCTGTGTGAAACCAATGAAACTTTTAACTGCTCACATAATTGCTTGTATTATCAGTTTATTAACTTTTGTGATTTGTGTTTTTATTGCAAATGAGTTGTTGGGAGGCCAAATATTAGCAGGATTATATAAGACAGACCATTCTAGGTATTGCTAGTTTGATTTTTGTTAGTGAGTGAACAAAACAAAAGAAAATGTTACATGGGAAATGGTTGAGTCCTTCTTCCTAGGCCAGAAGGAGGGATAGCCATGGACTGCAGATGGGATGTGGATAGAATACAAGAAAGTTTATACCAGGTTCCAAGCAACTTTACCTGGAACCAAACATGTTAGACACTACATCACAAAATGCCACTTGTGTTCCCACTTGAACACATCTGATGTGCTACTGGGTTTCCTACCATGTGTCCTAAGAAGTTTTTTTTTTTACATCACTTTGTTTTTTTATGCTAATCAATATAGTAACTAAAGTACATTCTGCACTACACATGCTTCTCAGTTGTGGGTGCAATTTACTGTGACAGCAATTGTAAAGGAATGTGATTTTGTCCACTGAATTTTTTTTTAAAAAAAGCAACCTGGGATAATACAACTAAATTCAAAAGGGATAATAATTTCACTTAACACCCCACCAGCTGTAAAGCCACAGTTTCTGTTTTGTGTCAGGATTAAATTACAACAGAACTGTACTCTATTCCCTGAAGAATAGAGTATGAGCCCGATGTAAGATGTGTTTGCATGAGAATATTTTGTGTGAGAACTTTGAACTCATACATAGCCTAGTTGAAGGTACACTATTACCAGGTATGCACTGAAGAGCACTGTTGCCTGTCTCAAACACTGTTAAGGCCACAGGACTTTGCCATGAGGTAAACACAGAATGGAGAGACAGGATGGTGATAACTCCAGGCTTAGCAGAGGTGAGATCTGGTTAGCAGATCCAGACAAAAGTTCCTGTTGTGGCAAACTGTGTAAAGAAGTAACTGCTCAGACACACATCACGGGTCAAACAAAGATCACCCCAAGTTATGGGACAGGTTGCATCTGCAACCACCAACATCCACTGAAGCCCCTCCCTAAATACACCTTTGTGGATACCTGGAACTTGGACTGTAAGATAAGCCCCCACAGTGCGAACTTGAGATAAGATAAAGGTGGTACCATTGTCTAGGTGTTATCTCAGACCTAGCAGAAGGTTAAAAGCTGGGGAGAAGAATGTGTCACCGATTATGGACACAAAGATAGCAGAATTTACAGGCCACAAGGAAAGCAACTGTGCTGAAATCTGCTCCGATTGGGTAAAAGGTAATTCCGGCAGGGGAAGATCGTGAGCATCAGCTCAAGGCCCACAGACGCAAGAAACCCACCAACTCAAAAGAAGAGAAACTGAG
Source organism: Oxyruncus cristatus (assembly GCA_013399855.1). NCBI lineage: Eukaryota > Metazoa > Chordata > Aves > Passeriformes > Cotingidae > Oxyruncus > Oxyruncus cristatus. Next base: position 1,429,472 of record VXAY01003249.1, on the reverse strand, counting down.
CCATGTGGACTAATCAGCATTAGAAGTGAGGGAATCAATTAACCAATAGAATAAGAAAACTGTGTAGCCAATGAGCATTAATTTGTGTTTGCTAAAATGTATAAATAGTGAAAAGTTTTGCAATATCTCAGGACCCCCTCCATCAAGAAACCCAGGGTGCCATTACTTCAAACACCTTTATGTGTGAAAAGTGACACTCAACCTTCTTATGATCCTGCTTGTCAGAGGTAGTTATTTAATCTGTATTAAAAGCCCATGTTTAATATGTGCACAGATTACAGAGGGAACATTATCTGTTATACCTATCTCTTTATGTTCTCTGCTACTTTTGAACTGAGCAGAGTCAGCTTTGAGGTCTTAGCCACAGTTCAATTAAAGGCTACTTTTGATCAGTATACAGGTTTGATACATCCTTTCAAGAAGGATCAGTGAAAGATACTAAGAATTGTCAAGGGGAGGGCTTCTCCACGTAAGAAGACTGAGACTGCAGCAGATGAGGTTGGATGCCGCTGCTACAGAACTGCAATTTGGACAACAGGGTCAACTTCCCTGCTAGTGTCACATTCAATTAGCAGCTTCACACTCACAGCTTCCAGTCATCAGTTAGCTTTACTTCTCATCATATTAGACAGTAAAAAGAGTGCATGCTTGTCACAACTGCAGTGAATAGCCTTTGACCAGGGTGAAACAGACTAGTGATGTTTTTGAAAGAAAACATTGTTTAATACACAAGTTCAAAATACAATTAGAACATGCACACTGCCCCACAAGTCCCAGCAGTTTTAAAACCATGACACTTCATTCTCAAAACCACCATAGACGGGAAAAGTCACCTTGTACTTGTTCCTCCCCTTCTTTCTAACTTTACAGAGCACTTAAAGTTTACTCTGTATAAAGTATAAAATTTGTGCATTGCAGAAGATACTATGGAAGCCCAACACATAGATGGAACTATGTCTTCTTCTGAATCTTCACCGCCACCTTGTCATTCTATTAAATTGCTTCATGTGAATACCTATGAGAAACTGCTGTTATGGTTCCCCAGCCAGAAGGAATGCACACCATACCGGTTTGGAGGAAGTCCAGCAAACCTAAGAGCGCGGCAGAAGACAGTTAGGAACTCCCTCTTTGTCACAGCCATGCTATTTAAATGCACAAAGAGAGGTCCCTCTCTTTGTGGCCGTGCTGCCATATAGACACGGAGAGCTTCAACAGGACATACCCACACCTCTTTAGAGAGTCTCAGTTGGATCAAACACCTCTGTTGGCCTATATGAAATGTATGCAAACAAAGGTGCGCGCTCCCTTCTGTCAGCTGGAGGTCACTCAAGTACAGGAGCTCTGGCTGGAATATATTTTGGTGATTTGCCACCATCTCTTCTATACGGAGTGCACCAAAAAAAGCTACAGTAAACATGGCACGGAACAATATACACTCATAAGGAGAGCTGCACACAGACTCCAGAGTCCCCAGGAGAGATCTTAAGACTTCAATTGTTACAGGACAGTATTCATAATTTGAAGGGTGAGTCCTACATTTTAATCTTGATATCATGGAACAGATAACAGGATCTTTAAGAGGATCAGGATAATCTACCATTATGGAGATGAAAGACAGTCCTTCCATATACATTATTATTTTTGTGGGAGGCAGATCCTGGGACTCCATGGCGACCAGAAACTCTCTTATTTGATCCACTGGAATTGGCCAGACTGCAGACAGAGCCATGCCTTCTCTAAATGCAAGGAAGTTTTTCAGGCCTTCATGGTAGATTTCCCACAAGTGTCTATCTCCCGAGTCCTCCAGCAGCAGCAGAGCCTTCAGGGGCCAAAGGCCCAAGGGATTCTTCTCAGGAACCTGGTTGAGCTCATCTGCTGAAGGAAAGACACATTAGCAACGCCAAAAAAGGTGGTCTCACAGACAGTAAAGCAGATAGAAGTTCCCTCCCTTTCAGCATGTTTCAGCTTTTACTTGAACTGCTCTGAAAAAAGCCTGTCCCGTGCATTCTTACGGCTTTCATTGGCACAGCTTCCAACAGTCAGACCACAGGAGAAAGACTGGATTCTCAAAAATCATAAGCCCCCAGCTATTTATCTCTTTAAAGCAACATCTCAAGCCTGGTGATGGATGCAACACCCTACTGCAAGGTTTCTGTGACCTCAGACCTCCTCCAGGAGGCACAAGGGGCTGGCAGTGGCAAACCCAACACAAACTAGCAATAGATTCAGCAGTGCACAGAGGTCCCAGAAGTCTTCCAGCACTGGGGTCAGACCCCATGGAAAAACGTGCCAAACCCACCTCCCCCACCACACAGCCGGCCAACACTCCCCAAGGCCACACTCACCAGCTCCTTCCCCGTTGCCACACTCCACTCCGCGGGTACGCCGTGCTCGGGTGCAGCCATCCGGGCCGCACGGCAGCCACCCCATACCGGGCTCCCTCCGCAGCAGTGCCAGCAGCGCCCAGAAGGGGGAAAGGGCAGCTGGCAGCTCATCCCTACTTCTCTGCATCAACAACAGAACAGCAGCCACGCAGTGAGAAGCACGAACCAGCGACCCCTCAGCGGTGCCACCGCGCTGCCCTTTTATAGCCCGGCCCTTAACTTCTATCCCTCTATCACGGCCCCCCTGCTTGCACCTCTGCGCCCCACCCCGAGCCTGTGCCTGAGGTCAGTGCGGGGTTCCCCCCATCCTGCCTCCTCCTCCCACGGGCCTGGGTGGGAGTCTCCCGTAAGTGAGACTTCACTGCCTGGGAACTGCTTTAGCGTCCCGTTATCGCCTTCACTGTGCTGCAGCTGGGGGCTAGGGAACGAGCAGAGGGTTGGCCTGCGGGTGACTTGACCTCCTTGACCCTGGCCATGTTCTCCGCTCCCTAAAACCTGTGCCATGATGTTACCCGGCAGTAGGGGGAGATACAAACATAGTACCGGTCTCGATGTCTGCCAGGAGTAAATGGTTAAAACTCGAGCGAGAGGAGGCTCCCAGGGAAGGCGGATGACCGCGTCCCTGCACAGCTTTCTTCAAAGCGAGATGGAGGGGACCAGCAAACAGGGGCAGCTGGTGTCCCATATGGCCAGGAGCCCTTGGGATACCGGGATACCTTCTCCTCAGAGCAAGTGGGCTCTGTGAAGGCACCCCAAACGAAAATACCAAGACAAAAGCTCAAGTTGTTGGCTGTATAGTCTGCTTGCTTTGCTATCTTCTGGGATTTTGCAGGGATAGCTACTGTGGAAGGGCAGCCGTCTCATTAAACCGTGCAAAAACATCTCAGTGCATTGCCTGTGATGAAAAGCGAAGGAGGTCTGATGAGTAAATCAGAACGGAGCCAGCTGCCCTGAGCTAATCTCTATGGGAAGCTTTCCGGAAGCCCTGTCTCGGAGAGCCCAGGAGAACAACTGCTAGGTAGCACAAGTACTTTTCTCTCCTTTTTAACCTTATCACTAAATCCAGTCACATTCCAGGCTTTGTCAGAAGACACTGTGGTAAACAACTGGAAGTTTCACAACCTCCAGTTCGCAGACGGGGGCCGGCTCCGCACCCTCTTCTCACATTCCCAAGGGCAGCGTTCCGGACCGCGGGGACTGTTTGGAGGAGGGCGCGGCGGGCAGACCCGCGGCGACAAAAGGGCCCCGCGGAGCGCAGCTCTGCCAGGCTTCGTGCGGCGCGGGGTTGCGGAGCATCGTCTGGGTTGGTCCTCTTGCCATGGCCTGCAGTGCCCGCGCTCCGGCTGAGCCTGTCGTCGCGCCCTTCTGGGACATGCTGGCGCTGCTGGCCCGGGAACCAGGTATGGAGTGGCTGGAGCTGGGCCTTGCGGGGCAGGCAGTCACCTCTCCGCGTCGCAGCCCAGAAGCACCGTGCAGCACCGAGGCGGCGGCGCAGGCGGGCGGGTCCCGGCAGCGCGGGGAGCGCGGCGCGGCGGGGGCCGGTAAGTGCGGGACGGGACGGGACGGGACGGGGCCGGTAAGTGCGGGACGGGGACCGGTAAGTGCGGGACGGGGCCGGACCGCTGGCGAGGAGCAACAGCATCGCTGGCGGCTGTGCCTCCTACCCGGCAGCTTTTTCTTTGTTTTGCTCGAGTTTGCTGTATGACCTTTGCCGTTGTCCTTATGCAAGCCGTGGTTTAAAAAGTGCTTTTGCTTGTCTTCTCCATTACTACTCCACAATCTTGTAAATTCCCAGCGTGTTACCACATCCAGTGCCTGAAATGGGCCTGGAATGTTGCTTGTTTCCCATTTGAGAAGTATCTCTGCTATTTAGCAGCTCGGGATTCGCTGTGTGTCAGTTGTCTCTATCAGATACACTCACCGCATTGTCTAGGGGTGTACTGCACTCAGGATACTGTCTTTATTGCTCCTTAAGTGGTATGTTTGTGCCTCTTGTCCTCATGCACTAATATGGATCCTCTCTTGCAGGAAGGGAGATCAGTTGTCGTGAGAAACATTCCTTGGGACCTTGGCCTCTGAAGACTTTGTCGTTGCTGGAGTTTTCAGGAGATAGTAGTCTTTGGGAAACCTACCTTGAAGGACTGAAGAAATTCCTTGCCTTTAGGAAAAGCATGGAAATGCCTGCAGCCTGGCCAATTCCAGTGGAGCAAGTTAGAGGGTTTTTGGCTGTGGAATCTAATTATTCCTCCTCAAAGACACTCATTTACCTGGCAGCACTGTCTTATTTATCAAAATTGACTGGTAACTCTGATCCTTTGGAAGATCCTATAACCCGTTGCATGGTGACAGGGTTGAAACGCCGAGCGGGTATCCTGAGGGATAAATACTTACCTATAACAATAGAGATGCTGCGATCTCTCCTAGGAGCTCTGGAGTCTGTATGCATAACTCATTTTGAGTGCTTACTGTTTCGTGCGTTATTTACTGTAGCTTTTTTTGGGGCACTTCGAATAGGAGAGATGGTGGCAAAGCACCGTAATGTACTGCAGCCTGAGCTTCTGCATCTGAGTGACCTCCAGCTGATGGAGAGGAAAGTGGTGCTTCTTCTGCATAACTCTCCTGTGGATCAGGAGAGGCACATCATCAGCCTTGCGCTGTCTGGAGAGCCATGGGTGTGCCCTGTTCTGGCCCTCCGGAGCTATGTGACAGTTCGTTCACAGCTGGAAGGGCCACTCTTTGTGCACTCAGATAATAGGACTGTAACAAAGAGGGAATTCCTGACCGTTTTCCGATGTGCCCTGAGTCTGCTGGGGCTGTGTCCCGAGCAGTATGGTGTGCATTCCTTCTGGCTAGGGACTGCTGTCACTGCTGCGCGCTGCGGATATTCCAGCCAAGATGTCACTCGCCTGGCAAGATGGCCCTGTATGATCCCAGAGAGACTCTAGCCACGGAGACAAACAGTAAAATGGAAGCTGATGAGTTATTTTCTTTACGTAGAGTTAGCTTTTAGCTGTACAGTTTCTAGTCTTTGTCAGAAATTTAGTATTAACACATGAAATTAATTTTCTACCTCACAATGTGGTGATCTGAAGTTGACTCAGAACTTGCCTGTGCTTCTGTGGTGTTGAAGGTGGAGGGAGTGTCAAATCTGTTGTGCATGAACTGCAGTTTTATCTTGTATAGTAGAGTTAATAAATATTGCCTTTTTAAAAACAGTTTCTGCCTATGAGTACTATTGTTGCTCTTTGCTCAGAAGTGGTAATCTTGGCTTTGAGAGCAGTGAATGACAAACAGACTCTGAAGTTTTAAAGGAAAACTCCTGAGACTTTAGGTAATAATTGTAAAGAGAAAGTAGTTAAATGGTAGCATGTTTTGGCATAGCTGTACACCTTTTAACACTAACATTTCACTAAGGTCAGAAGGGAAGTATAAGCTGCACTATTAGCCAGAAAACAGACACCAAAGGATGATCTTTTAAAAATGGTGATTATCATAAGATGTTCAAAGCGATATCTTTTACTGTTTAAACAGATGACAGTGACTGTTCATCAAACTGCCTCTGAAAATATTTCATTTTATCCTCTAGATTCAATGCCCTGTGAGCATAATTAGCTTAATTAGTATTTTAAGTAATAAAAATAGCACATGGGTCACCTAACAGTTAATGATTTCATTAAGATGTGATACTTCCTGTCCTTAATTCAACCTGCTATTTTCCTGAATTTTAAGTTATTTTTTAAAATTGAGTTTTCAACTACAACCATAAAGCACAATGGCTCAGCATTTCTGATTTCATTGTTAATAGCATTTGTAACACTTTGCTAGTTTGCGGTGGAATAATATATTTTCACCATATGGCTGGACTGGGGTAGGAGTTGGTGAGTCGGACAGTCCTCTGGCTAAGAACTGTGGTGAGCAAGCCTTTTTGATCACCCTTATTACTCTCACTGCTTCAAACCTGGACAATGATTATAGCTCAACAGGCTAGTTTTGTATCTTGCTCTGCCCTATACCATTTTCTAACAGAATTATGGGTAACAGAAGGATGGGAGCTAGCTGAAATTTAATGCTCCATGTGGATAATTAGTCATGATTTCTGAGACTTAGATTAGTAGAAATACCCTCTGTCCATGCAGGGCAGCACCTATCCGCTACCCGTTACTACAAGTGGCACTGTGTTCACTGTGGAAATTATCTAAAGTGCAGCAAGACTTTCCTGATTATGCTGATATCAGAGATACTTCTTTTTATTGCCCTTCAGATAAAAGCTTTTTCATTTTGTGGTTGTTCACTAGAATTCCTTGTTTATAAGGTAATTTCTGTTTCTGTGCATGAAATCTAAGTGCAAATAAAGCTAAGGTGATGCAAATGTAGCATCTACCCAGGAGTTTATTCTGAGGTGCCCATCAGCTGCATCTGCTTGTTAGGCTGAACAGATGCTTGGAACATACCTGCATAAGGAAGTGCTTTGTACTCTGGAAGCTTTGGATTTTTGCTGTCCCCTGTGTATGTGATGTGTCTGCTCACTGGCTTGTGCATGCCAGGTTCCAGCACTGTCTGTCGCCTTGCTGTGAAAGGTTTGTGCATTGGCTGTATGTGGCACGGGTTTTGTAGTGGTGGGAGGGGGACTGCAGGGGTGGCCTCTGTAGAAAGAAGTAAGGGGCTGCCCAGTTCATATTTTTGTTTCCTAGTACCCATATATTTTAACAGTGGATGTGCCTGACCATTTTACTTCCTGCTAGGACTCTTCCATGCAATTGATTTCAGCAATAAACTGTGCTTCCAAAATGGGGATATAAGAAAGTTTTTTGCAAGTATTGTAGGTGTGGAAATAATTGTCCTAGTAGACAGGAATGGCTGTGTTAATGCTAGCACCTTTAATGTATGTCCTGTTTTGGAAGATTTTCTATAAGTCCGTCTTCTGGTGAACCTGGTATTTGGCAAATAAATGCCATGATGATTGCTCAGGAATACTGGGAAAATGGAAGCCTCTCTTACCTATAATTTCTACATCTCTGATACATGAAGCAGAAGAGAGAATTACCTTTGTTCTTATTTTCGCCTACATTCTGTAGCTGTAGCCAGAGATTTTGGTCTTGTACCCCCTCCAAGAGAAAGTAAAGCCTAGGAAGTAACTGGAGAAATGAGGCAAAATCAACTACAGTTACTGACTTCACTAACTTCTGACCCTGGCATTGGGAAGAAGAGAAACTTATTTTAAGAGATTGTCATCAAGAAGGTAATTAGCTTTATAAAAAAACCTGGTTTGATAGGCTGGCATATATTCAGATAACAGGATTATAAATGCAGTGCATGATCTATAATTACTTGTTGGAGTTACAAGTCTTCTTTTACATAGCAACTAAAACTGAGACATTTGATAAGTAAATGAGACCTGTTTTCTTCTGAACATTGGGAGTTTCACATCTCATCAACTCAGAATCCTAAAATCATTACCTCTACAACAAAATAATATTTTCAAGGTTTTTCCATTTAGCTGCTCTCAAGATCCTGAATAGAAGCAGAAGGGGATATAAGAGGGATATTTACTTTAAGATGTAAAAGGGGGAACTATTTCAATTCACAATTCTTTCCTAAAATGTAAATTAATGGTTTCACACATTTTTATCATGTCAAAGGTGAAAGGCTAAGCATGCTGACTCCAGAAAGAGCTGAAGTACTCTTGTACTACTGATGACTGTCTGCTGTGGGAATTCACTGTATTGTGTGTAGATGCTGGTGAATCATTATTCACGTGGAAGCTGGACCTCTTAAAACTTCTAGAATTTGTAAGTGTTGAATTTAAGTAATTAGACTCTTGAAGAATAAAGGGGAAGTAATAGAAGCATAGAATAACAAAACTTTGTTTTGGAAGAAACCTTAAAGATTATCTAGATCCAAACCCCTCCCATGGGGAACCCCTTTCACTAGACCCGGTTGCTCAGAGCTCCATCCAGCCTGGCTTTGAACACCAGGGATGTTCCAGGGATGGGGAATCCACAGCTTCTCTGGGGAACCTCTTCCGGTGCCTCACCAGTCTCACAGTAAAGATTTTTTCCCTAATATCCAACCTAAACCTACTATCTTTTAGTTTGAATCCATTCCCCCTTGTCCTGTCACTACATGCTCTAGTAAAAAGCCCTTCTCCAGCTGTCTTTTAGGCTCCCTCTGGGTACTGGAAGGCTGCAATTAGGTTACCCCTAAGCCTTCTCTTCCAGGCTGAGCAAACTCAATTCTCTCAGCCTTTCCTCACAGGAGAGGTGCTCCATCCCTCCAATCATCTTGGTGGCCTCCTCTGGACTCATTCCAACAAGTCGATGTCCCTCCTGTGCTGGGGACCCAGAGCTGGATGCCGCACTCCAGGTGAGGTCTCATCAGAGCAGAGTAGAGGGGCGGAATCCTCCCCTGCTGTCCACGCAGCTTTTGATGCAGCCCAGGATACAAGTGGCTTTCTGGGCTGCAAGTGCTCATTGCTGGCTCATGTCCAGCCTCTCATCCACCAGCACTTCCAAGTCCTTCTTGGCAGGGCTGCTCTCGATCTGTTTATCCCCCAGCCTGTATTGATACTGGGGGTTGTCCTGACCCAGGTGCAACACCTTGCACTTGGTCTTCTTAAACCTCATGAGATTCCCGTGGGCCCACTTCTCAAGCTTGTCCAGGTCTCTCTGGATGGCATCCTGTCCTTCAGGTGTGTCAACAGCACCACTCAGCCTGGGGTCATCTGAAAATTTTCTGAAGGTGCACTCGGTCACTTCATCTGTGTTGTTAATGAAGACATTAAGTAACACTGTCCTCTGAGGGACACCACTTGTCACTGATGTCCATCAGGACTCTGAGCTGTTGACCACTACCCTCTGGATACAACCATCCAACCAATTTCTTATCCATCTAATAGTCCACTCATCAAATTCATCTCTCTTTAATTTAGAGAGAGGGATGTTGTGCCAAAGGCTTTACAGAAGTCCACATAAATGACATCTGTAACCCTTTCTTTGTCCAGTGATGTAGTCAAGCCATCACAGAAAGCCACTAGGTTGGTCAGGCAGGACTTGCCTTTGGTGAAGCTGTGCTGGCTGTCTCAAATCACCTCCCTGTCCTCTGTGTGCCCTGGCAGAGCTTCTAGGAGGATCTGTTCCACGATCTGCCCAGGCACAGAGGCAAAGCTGACAGTGTGGTAGTTCCCAGGGTCCTCCTGTCTGTTCTTTTTAAAGGTGGGTACAGTGTTTCCCCTTTTCAGGCACCTGGGACTTCTCCTGACTGCCATGACTTTTCAAATACCATAGAATGTGGCTTGACAACTACATCAGCCTATTCTCTCAGAACTCTGGGATGCATCTCACTGGGTCCCATAGACTTATGTATGTTCAGTCTTCCCCCAGTCCTCATCTTGCTGTCCATCCACTTGAAAGGTGTGGGAAGAGAGGCTGACATTGAAGACTGAAGCAAAAAATTTGTTGAGTGCCTCAGCCTTCTTCTCATCCATTGTTGCCAGTTTTCCAGCATTGCTTGCAGGGGAGGGTACAGCTTTGATGTTCTTTTTCTGATTTACATATTTGTGATTAGTTGTATTTTTTATTTAAAAAAACCATAAACTTTCTTTGTACACCTCATTGGTATGCATTTGCTTCCATTCTGATTGTGATACTTATACCAAATACATATTCCTTAGAATGACAGAAATCATGTTGGCTGCTAATTACCTCAGAATAATTAATCAAATGTAAATCATATGTCCTTACACAACTAAAATTCTAATTTTTGAAATTGTACCTCAGAATTCATATTCCTGAAATGGATGAAATTTGAAAGAAATTCAAGATATTCTTTCCATATCTACTGAAAATGAAGTAGGTAACAAAATCAGTTATCTGTCATGTTTCACACGAGGATCCATGAGTAATTCTTGCTTGTAAAATGAAATCATTCCCCGATAGTCTGCCTAAACAGCATTCACTGTCCTTGGATAGCTAAGACCCAAGTTCAGAAAACAAAGGATAAATAGGCAAATGCCTTTAAACCTCTTAGGGTTTTCTTTTCAGTGATTATACATAGTGCTATAAAAAGTGCTGAGAAGACTTTTTGAGACAAACTGCAAATGCAAGCAGTTGTGTCTCCCATACTTCTGTTTCTTGTTTGCAACCAATACCTGGATGAAATGTAGCTAGAAAAAGAAAACCTTATAGATTGAGGGCTTCCACTGATTTCCTACTTGAAACATCCCCAAAGTACCCTTTGCACACTTAGACAAAAGAAGTCTTAGAAGACTCAGAAGTCTTTGTCACCTTGACTTCTTCCTTTTACTTGCTTTCAGATATGTATATCCATCAGTTGTGACGATACTTGCACATTGAAGAGACTTGATCATTCCTCTGTGTAGCAAGGAGGACACTGACAATCTGCAGCAGCTGTAACAGCAGCATGCTGGGCACAATGTGCCACTGCTCTGCTTACTCTGTTCTTGCCTTCTGTTGAATTTGTTTCATTTCATATTCTTAAGTCATACCTCCTCAGGAGGTTTGTAATTACTAATGTTGAAGACTTGGAACCTGTATAGAATTGAAAGTACATTTATTTTAAGATATCTAAGGGAAAACAATGTTTTTTTCAGTCAGGATAGGTGAAGAAGGCTCTTTTACATGTTGTGATGCAGGCTTGGCTAGAACCATGAGCATGGCACTGAATGCACCAATTGCTCATTGAATCATCTCTTCCAATGAGATGTCATAATGTGTTTCCATCTTGTTCTCTGAGTTTGGCTGTGTATTCACTGAAATGTGTTGCTTAACCATCCTAACAACTTATATTGCCTTGAAGTACTGGCAGAAGAAAAATAATTACAGAACAATGTGTACCACAAATCCCATGTATTTTTCCTGATGTATAGCTTCCCACCAAAAACAGAGTCCAGACCTGATTGTACCTCAGTCATTAATACTATTGGATTAGGAGCAGCTGTCTCAAATGGCAATGTAATATGCTCCTTTTGTTACAGCTCAGGAGTAAAGCCAATATGGAATTTGTTGCTAAAATTGTTCCACATTCTAGGAATGTTCTTACACTAACTCTTTTATAATAGTTTGAGGAACTGGCTCTTGCACTTTTATACACGTTTCCCAAAATCTATAACCACAGGATTATTGTAGGATAGTCTGACTTCTCATAGCTCTATTATAGCTATAAACTGTACTAATCCCTCTTGCAATTTGCTCATCATCTTGGTTCTGTTTCAGAATAAAATGCCCTTCCTTAAGCTAAAGGCAACTGAGCAATTGGCAAAGATACTTCACAGCCCCCTGCCAACTACTGGCAGGCAAGCAGCAAATGTCTTCCAAAGCACACAAACCAATCAGATATGATATGTGGTTATAGTAGTATTTTAATACTAAAGCACCATGGTTGTTTTTTTTTTTTTTGACCTTAACAGCTTTTATAGTTATAAAATATCTTTATCACCTTTCACAGCACTTAAAAAATACTAGCTATTTAAGCCTGTAAGATTTAGGTCAGTGTTGTAGGCTAATACTTCTAGATGGCAAATCCTATGTCATTATGGACAAAATAAGTTTTTTCAGCCCACTAACACTTTAACTTCTTTTTTTTTTTTTTTCCTTGGAAGTACTAAGCCTTCATTTCAATACATTTGTTATGGGTCAAAAAGAAGAAAACAATATAATGGCATTGGGCAGTCACTTAGAATTATGCAGATGAAAATGAACAGTATGAATATTGCCTTTCTTAAATGAGCCACTGTGCTCAGAGATGCTTAAGACAAGGGATGCTGCCTTCAGCTGAGATGGTGGTACTTTGTTCCCAAGACAGAAATGATTCTATTGTGTCAGAATGAGCAGAGTTTGAATAAAACTGCAGGTTTACTAACATATTTTGCTCAAGAAGAAATAATTTTGTTTAGACCAGGGCAAAATGTAGGTGTGTTCATCCTAGGACATTTTAAAGAATGGCAATACCCATGTACTGTAAGATATTTAAGCAGCTTAACCCATGATTTATCAAAAATTCTTTTCCCTCAGAGATGGGTAGTTGCTGCTTGCTTTATCCCACAGGGAGGTTTGTTCGGGTGTCAATGCATTGTGGTAATTTAGAGTTGGGTTCTCCACCATGTAGTTGGTCTGATATTTTCGAAGTAGGCAGCTCTCCAATATTTGCAAACTTAGAAACTAGTTCATTTGGTTTAGGAAAAAACTTGCTCTTGCAGTGGTTTGCCAAGGTGGGTATTTTGCACTCTCATGAAAGCAGTATTTGTGTTTTCTTCCTCTAAATTCTGTGAAGATGGAAAAATCACCTGGGCAGATTGATGCATGTAATTAGATGGAGCAGAAATAATTAGATAATGCCAATTTTTGCAGTATAAATGTTTGTTTAGTGTCTTTTTCAGAGAGATTTGTAAAATTATGTACAACACTTGTAAAGTATCACATATGAATTCTGTTTTAGCACTCATCTTGCAATGGGACTTCAGTGAATTCTTTGAAAACACAGAGTTTAGGTTGATACATTACGGTCTGCTTTTTTCTTTTTCTTTTTTTTTTTCTTGTCTTCATGACCTTTTGACATCCTGCCTTTTCAGCCAGCTGCACTATATCAGTGCACAGCATTATTCTTAGTTCTTTGTAGGGAACTCTGAAGAACTCACCTAAGAACACAGATGTTTAGATGTACCATATTTTGTGTCGCAAGGTGGATGTGAGCTTACCACGAAAACATATGTTTCAGCGGATGACCCTCTATGCAGATACTCTTGTGAACATGACATGTTTCGGTAGTGTTTTAAAGGGATGTTCCCACTCTCTTCTAAATTTTGGAGAGTGAAACTTTGGGTTTGAGTTAATATCTAAATCGTTGCCTTTCAGTCTTGCTTCTTCGGACAGTGGTTTAATCTCTGTTTTTTTTGGTATAGATACAAGGTGAAGAAATTGCTTTCTGGGGAACCTAGAGCTGTCTTCAGCCTGCAGTGGTAGCTGGGGGGCTTCCCTTCACTTGCAAAAGCTGAGGTAGTGTGTCATCTTCCATGACTCAAGAGTGATCATCGAGAGGAAGATACTCGAGCCTGTCAGCACACTTGTAATCAGGTAGAAATACTTCCCTGATTCAGTTTGTTTTGGAGCACCAAGGCTGTCTATCAGAGCAGTCTTGACCTGGAACAGCATCTAGGCCCAGATGTCGTTTTTGTGTAGAGCATAGATCCTGCCATCAAAGGCATGCTACAAAGCTGGAAATTACCCCAGTGAGAAAGATCTGTGTATAAAATAGCTTTCTGATAGCTAAAATTATAAACTTATTTTGTTCTTAATCCTGCCAGATACTGATGGACAAAATATTAGTCAGCTTGTAAGCAAGCTGATGAAAAAGGATTAACATGCTGCATTTTAAACTATATTAAATAATACCAGACTTCTAGGTGCAAAAGATTTCTCTTCAGGTGCTGGGAGGTGATCAGCAGAGCTGCCTGTGTAAGGTTACCCAAATAAAACTTATATTTAGAAAAAATCCACAACTGTAGCATGTAAATTAGGATTTCCCATCCCTGGAAAATGTGGTTAATTTCTACATTATGTCATGACCTAGAATTGTGAATGCTTCCTAAAATATATCCTATCTTCCATGTATACAGCAGGGTGGAAGAAAATAAGAATGAGTATATTGGTTTCTGATGGTAGGGGATTTTTAGAGAGAAGGAAGGAGCAGTCAGTAGGTGGGTGAGAAAAAATGAGGTGGAGAGAAACACGTTGCATCTAAATGAGGTGCTGTATTCTCCACAGCAGGCACAGTGAGGCTGTTCCACTGGCAAGAAGAGCTGTTGTTACCCGTGCTGTTAAGATCAGTTAGTCTAAGGAGGGAAGTCTGACTCCGAACAGCTACTGTGCTGCTTGACCCTATCACAAGATAATATTCTGTAGCAAATGCTGTGAAGAACGTGAATGCAACAGCTTCTGTGGAGAAAAATTGGCAGGAAGGCAAGTAGAAGCAGACTGTGAGACACTTCTTACAAACTGTGCTTAGAAACCAATCTGTTCTTCTTTATTGTTCTCTGATGAAGGAATGGATTATAAATGGTGCAGACGGCCTTGAGGCCTGCAGTAGTACAGTATCTGTAGCTTTTCCAGCTGGAGGCTTAAAAACTCTTAATACTTTTTATGCAAAAAAGGATAAGAACCATTAAAAAAATCTGAAAATGTAATGTCAAAACCACAGGCTCAGGAGCAAATTATTATTTTATGTAGGAGAAGAAAGATTGAAAGAACAAAATTTTAAATACAGTTTTTACATTTTTCTACTGCTTTGCTTGTTGTTTGGCAAAGATAAAGACCTAAAGTTGGAAGTTTTAATATGAGGGAGATCTCACCCTTGTCATCTCCACTTCAGTCTGTCCTTAGTGTGCATGCAAAGTTAAATTTCCCTTACATGGTAGTACACTGAATTTAGATTTTTGATGATGTCTTGATAATAGCATACGTGTGTTTCTAGAACCATAAAAAGTTATATATATTATGTAAGTAGTGTACAAACTCAGTGCACCAATGAGTGGTACACTCTTGTCCCACTAAGTGTACGCATGGACACAATGTTCTGCTCTGTTAATAGCCCATACTCATTCACACAAAGTCAAATCCTTGAACAAGATATGTGGAAGGAGGGTTGGATATTGTGCCATGGGCCTTAATCACTCTCTGTATCAGCAGAAGCAACCTTTGCTCTAAACATGGTTGTGTATCACTGTGCCATTGGTGAAAATTGTATATATTCGCTCACCCTGAAACCCTCTCATGACTGGTCTCATGTGTGGTAGGCAGACACAAGAAGGAAGTCAGGAAAGACCCCAGATTCAACGACAAAATGATTTTGTTTCTTCTGCTTATCTTTCTATTTAAAAGGACATCTTGTCTCACCTTGTCTTACATCAAATGTAAGGCAAATAATCTGCAAAATTAATCGAACTAGACTAAAATGTGGTGTGATTTTTTGTGATAAACAAAAACTGCCTTGACTCTCTGGGTCGATCAGTAGGCTGGGTGACAGGGCCATCTGCTGGCAGAGGGACTCTAACAACATCCCTGTGAATTTTGCTGGGAACGACTCTGGTTCTGGGAATGGTTAATGGCCTGATTCTAACGTCGAACCCCGGTGACTCTTCTTAGACTAGCTTTGTAAGCGTCTTCGTGTTTTATATTAATTCCTAACTTGGCAGCAGAACTTCTTACCATAGAGAACTTTTCACTATAAATTTAAGCTCCATTCAAGTGTTAAACAGGATGTCTAATCTGGGAGTAGTATTGCCATAGATTACATCACAATTTAAAACTATGTTGCAAGGACGCATGGGTTTGTAGATGAACCTCTCAGATCAATAAGAAATGATTAATGTTAATGCTCGCTTTTCACTCAAAATGTCTACATGAGGGACATTTTGATTCAAAATACAAATCAGATTTCCTGTGAACAAACATAAAGAAGCCAAATGGTCTGGCATACTAAGATTGTTAAATTCATGGTGCCTTTAATAATGAAAAGCCTTTTAAATGTATTTTAGTTTTACAAGCATTGTGTAATCAATGCAGCATCTCAAACATAACAAGCATGTTCTTGGAAATGTGTGCTCATGTTTGCCTGTCTGTATGTCCAGTGTGATAGAAATACAGATTATAACTGAGAGGTTATGATCTATCCCTTTGCAAGTTTATAATTAATAACATGAAATTATATGTGCATGTAAGAATAAACTGAGTAAACAACATGTAAACATGCTTCTTGGTTTTGTCTTTTGAGAGCCTGAAGATTTTGTTACAATAAATGTGCAGGGTTCTTTAATATACATGATCTTATGCAAATTAAAGTACACCAGTCTGCACTGCTTGGCAAGTGTGTATTGCTGATGCAACAGGTCACAGGATTGTCCCAAGCCTGTGGTAAAGCAAGGTTAGTCCTGGTTCCAGTAGTGTTTATATCAGCTCACTTAAAGCAGTACCCCTGATCACCCCTGTAATTACAGTAAGAGATGTGAAGCAGTAGCTACTTGCTGACAGAATGGCAATGTGCTATAAGTATATACTACAGTGGACTATGGGTATGACTATAACAGAATGCACTGATCTGACTGTATGCAAAAATCTTTCCTCTTTGTCACTGATTTTTGTTGTCTCTAACAGCATATACCTTCATCCCACAGAGAGAACAGTTTATTACTTACTGCCCAGGGACTGTCTGACCTTTTTGACTTCTAAATGTTTTCCACTTTTTTCTCCTCTGACAATTCAGCAAATGAAGTGGTGTGGATGGATTTCATTACATGTACTTCGACCAAAAATATTTATTGTTTACCTAGTAAACCTGACCATAAATGTCACTGGCTTATAGATTCCACAAAAGCACAAACAAGCCAGCGACTGCCTGGAGTGCTACCATATAGAAACTATGCATATGGAGGGATCACCTTTCTTCTAGCCAAAAAACTATGTCAAAAGACCATGCAAGAGTAAAGAAGTATTGTATGTTTTCTGTGGATCAGGACTATACTGAACCAACTGGTTTTTTTTTCCTGATAGTTCATTCTATATTCTCACTTTCTGTTTTAGTGACTGTTTTCTGTTATCTGTTCTAAAAGGATAGAAAAATGGACAGGAAAGATGGATTGGACTGTGAAAAGCAGGACGTAGCCTCCTCTTATCTGAGAAACTTGAAAGAAAATGTCTGTGGTACTAGGAAACTATCTTGGCATCATGAGTAATACAGACAGACCTGTATGGTACTTCTGACCATCAGGGTAGATGGGAAGACAGGTGTGGTATTGTTTCATATTCATATTTTTCTCCTGTAACTCTTTTGGCCAAATGTAAGAGTTGTCCAGTAACTCTGTAGTTTTTTTGTAATGACTTGTCAAGTTCATCTGGTAAAAATTGTACTGTGTAGGAAAATATCATTTTATCTGCAAAGTTCAGTTTTGCTCCTGATTTACTGTGCTGAGTATTGGTCTCAACGTTGTCTACATCCATTGAAACTCTTCTTTCCACAGTGATATTGGGCTACTGGAAATATTGCCTGTGTTGTCCGACTTTGGTGTAGCCGTATCTCTTCCATGTGGCATCACTTCTGTAGGTGGAAACATTTTGTCATCATGGGAGTAAATAGGCTGTTGTTGTGGGGTTTTTTGTTGGTTTTGTTTTTCCATTTTTTTTTTCTGTGTGATATTGGATGTGTGATGTACAGTGATAACAGATGTAAAGTACTGAGATCACTTTTTTGTGAGGGTCCACAAGTTCCACAGAAATGGTTCTGAGCAGGTTATTGCAGAATATAAGTGCAGTAAAACATGGCCCACCAAAGGACTGTCAAAGGATTTTATTTGTTTTCTGTCTCAGTATTAGCTTGAGAGCAGTCAGCGCTCAGGTTACCAGGAGAGGGGAGGGTTCATCAGAGCCCCAGGCGGTGGCAGGGACAATGACAGTCGATCGCTCTTGGACTCTGACAGCTCCTGAGGGAGGACTGAGATGCTTCTAGCAGCGCATCAGCATCAGCATCTTTATGCAGCTGTGCAACTTGATTTACTTTTTTGGTTAATTTTGGATGGTGAGAAACACTTCTGTGCCCTTGGGTGAACAGTTTTACTTAAGGTCCAGAATGAAGAGAAAGAGCTTGTCCTCCTTTTACGTCTCTCTGGGGTTGCTGTTCACAGCAGTGATACTCAAAGGTGAGAATACTGCTTGATAGCTAAATGTTGCGTTGAGTTTTATTTTATTCAAATGGGATCTTGGGACCTGATGTGCTTTACGTGGTTAATCTTCCAGAGTATTTAGTCTTGTGTTTTACTTTGTCTCACCGATGCATAGGCAAAATGATCGTGTAGACCAGAATTACAATGCTCCCCGAAGCTTTGATGTGCTGGGATATCTTTTTAAACCGCAAGATTTGCTTTGAACTGTAAACAGTGCAGGAAGTCAGTGTGAATCACCAGAGAGAGATGTATTCCAAAGCACACTTGTTCCTACATTGCCCACCTGGCATTTGCACAAGTCTTGTGAATGTATGAGAGACTGAAATGTTAAAGGGCTAATGATGCAAACAATAGCCCATTTGCAAAAGCAGCAGGTGCTCTGATGAGGCCAGGTTTGCACCCTCACACCGAAGGGGAGGAAGAAAGTTTTCAAATGCGTGGTGATCTGCATACGAACAGCCCCGGTGCAAAGGAGATGAGCACCCACCACCGGAAAATGAGCATGACAAAACAACCTTTGTTTAGGAACAAGCTTGGTTTTGAACCAGATAAGGGAGAAGACTGAGAAGAAATAGGCTTGGGAGGTGGGATAATGCTTTTGATCATCAATGGTGATATCTTTCTTCTCCAATATCTACTCTGATCCTCTCTTTCTCTTTCTTTCTTTACCTTACATGTTCTCTTAAGTGATATCTTTACACTTTTATATTGTTTCATTTCTGTAGATAATAACAAAAACGGATACATACCTCCTTTCCATTGCAACCAAATTGTTCTAAAATAAACCTGCCATGTATACACAGGCACACATACACACATACATAAACACACACACTGGTCATCCAGTGTCATTTCACTCCAATCTGCCTTGAGGGATTTATTATTAACAAGAACCTCAGTTACCCCACCTTAAGTGGTGAATTGTAACAGAGTGGTACTGTTGTCCTTTGCTTGCAGAAATATGTGAATCTACATAAAGGTGATACAGAGGCTACCTGGAGAAACTGTGACGTACAAAACAGCACGGAACAGCCAAACACTGTCATTTAAAACCTCAAGTTTCAGTGAATTATCCTTAGTGACTCAGTCTAAACAAGAAGCATCTCCAGATACATGGTTTTGAAAAGATGTTGGTGCAAGGGCATGTTCATACATCATGCAATTGCCAATTTGTGAAGAAAAGCAGCTCAGTCTTTTTACAGGTGATTGTTTAAAAATAAAAAGACTAAATTCTGAAAGTAGTGTGAGTCTTACCAGTGCTGCTTTTGGGGAGACACCGAAAGTCATTAACATGGGAGCAAGTTCAACTTCAGACTTTGCTGACTGTAACAGTCAGCAATCTCTGCCTGCGAAAGATATTGGTAAAATAAGGGTAATGGTATTTACCTTCCAGAATTGTAGGATTTGCTGAATACAGGTTTTTTTCAGTGGATGTGAAAAGCTTAAGTTAGCTATTATTTTACCCCAGGTGGATGATGTCCTTATTTGAATAGATTCATCAGCTGTACTCTTGTATCAGAACTAATTATATTTGACAGTATATGAATTATATATATATAATTTCATATATATAATATATAATAATTATATTATATAGTTATAGCAAATACTACTTGAAGCAGTAAAAAGAGGATGTTTTCTTATACTGCTCAGTACACTTAGTCTGATTTACTGAACAAGTCTATGTTATCCAGCTGTAGAATCAGCCAAAGGAAAATATGCTCACATGCTGTTTAACAAACTGTTTGAAGACTACTCCAATGCTCTAAGACCAGTGGAAGACACAGATAAAGTACTGAATGTCACCCTTCAGATCACATTGTCCCAAATTAAAGACATGGTGAGTAAAAGTATAGTTCTGTTTTTCTAAAAATATGCAGAATTTTATTAGGTGCAAGCCTTTTGTTTGGAGTAGGAAAAGTACCTTTCATTTTGTTATGACAACTTCAGTAATGCTTCCTCAGGAGGGTCCTGTTCTCCAGTTCTCTGCAGATTCTTATCTGCTTGCAACACTGAATTTTTAAGACTTTTGCAGTAAGGTGTTGGTATCGAACCCTCCAGGCAACTTCTCTTGAGCTTTAAATATAGCAAATGCTTTTTCTAAGATGCAATTAATTTCTACATAAAATCCCTAAAATCAGCCTTCAGTAACTTTTTATAAATATGGTTCCGCTAGATATACTTTTAAGGCAAAACAAAATGTGTCTGGAAGGAGAAGGGAAGATTATTTTTGTGACTTCTGAATTACAACTTCAAGGCCTCACCAAGCTTTCAAAGAATTTCTTAGCCTGAATCTGTTAGCTGTTTGGTATTTTAAAGCTCACAAAAGGAAATTCTTAATATACCGTGAGTCTTAGACACTGTGATTAAAACTAGGGAGGGTGCAGGGAGAAGAAGGTTTGGCCAAGAGAAAGTCCAAAAAAGTGATGTCCCTGTACAGTGTGTAGGCATAGATACCTGTCTGAGAATTACTCTTGTGGTCTTGTTAGTACTCTGGCCTGTTTTGAGCACTACATCAAAACTATACCACAAATGCTGTCTGTATCTAAGACGTGATTTGTCACCTTCAGCTAGAAATATTTCTACGTTTTTATGCAGGATGAAAGGAACCAAATTTTGTCAGCCTACTTATGGATTCGACAAAGCTGGTATGATGCATACCTCAAATGGGACAAAGATAAATATGATGGGTTGGATTCTATCAGGATTCCAAGCAATTTGGTTTGGAGACCAGATATTGTTCTATATAACAAGTGAGTGTGGCTGGAAAATATTAGTTTGCATATTTGAGGGAGGGAGGGGGTTGAAGGAGGAATTGACCCACAGAGTCTGAACTTTACCTTACCTTAGCAAGGGCTATGTTTGTTGTCTCAACATTTGTTGTTGATCATCTAAATATTTTGCAATAAAGCTATGGCCAAGATTTGGAAATTGATTATGCTACACACCAAAACTGCTCTGAATTTCTCGGCACTGGGAATTGAATACGCTGGCAGTCTGTAGTGCTTTCTGCTGAGGCTCTTTGAGAGCTCTGGAAGAGTGTCCACGAAAAGGTGGTACAAGAAGGCTGCACTTCTTAGCTGCCCTTCCAAGCCAGTAGGGACCAACAGATTGTTTTAATATTTGAATGGACTCTTATCTTACTGATTCCTGTTTGAGGTCAAGTTTGAGAAAGCTATAGCCAACAAATACAACATCGTTTAGCAGCACTGATGTTTGACATTTATGGGCAATGGTACCTGTAAATATTACTTAATAGTAAGTTCCTACTAAAATTCAGTATTAATATGATTTCAGAAGCATGCTTTTAATGATGTGAAAGGAGGGACTTCCACTTGGCCCCTCTTCCCTGGTCCATAATCTTAAGTTGTTGTCTGTCAGTCCTGACTGTAATTTTTCTACCTTTTAGGGCTGATGATGACTTTTCAGAACCAGTGAATACTAATGTTGTGCTGAGATATGATGGAAAGATCACTTGGGATGCACCTGCTATCACAAAGAGCTCATGTGTAGTGGATGTGTCTTATTTTCCTTTTGACAGCCAGCAGTGCAACCTTACCTTTGGTTCCTGGACCTATAATGGTAATCAGGTAGACATCATCAATTCTCTTGACAGTGGTGACCTCTCTGACTTTGTAGAAGATGTGGAATGGGAGATTCATGGTATGCCAGCAGTTAAGAATGTCATCACTTATGGCTGCTGCTCTGAACCTTATCCAGATGTGACCTTCACACTGATTTTGAAAAGGAAGTCATCTTTCTACATATTTAATCTGTTGCTTCCTTGCATTTTGATCTCTTTCCTGGCCCCACTGGGATTCTATCTCCCTGCAGACTCTGGCGAAAAAGTGTCTCTGGGTGTTACCGTTCTTCTTGCTCTGACTGTGTTCCAGCTGATGGTTGCAGAGATCATGCCTCCATCTGAAAACGTACCTTTGATAGGTGAGCTTTACATGCTTTGTCTTCAAGCATGACTTATTAATAGCAGGGCTGTATGTCATGGAACCTATGTGTAATCTGTGGCTTTTGGGAAGATAAATTTGCTTAATTTTTAAAACATAGTGAAATACTTAAAATGTGTGTGGAAGTTGTACAGGTATGCTGCAGTTTTTTAAAAGTTATTTTGTGTTTATTTTAAATTATGTATTAGCTATTTTATATTTATAAAGTATAGTTAGATATTTAGAATTATGGTATCATGTCTTGAAAGCTAGTAATGGAAAGCTATTTTAGAGCCAACACATGAAGTGTAAGCAAGAGCTATAAGCACAAGGTCAGACTGTTTCAAGATATGTTTCTGTCAGATACAGATGGTTGGATGGCCTGGCTGACACACTCACAGTTGACTTAATATCTGACAATTTCTTCACTGAATTGTAATTCCTGGAAATCCATTATGTTGAAATTTAATTTATGTCTGAGAGTTCAGAAGAACTCATGTAACAAAAGGGACCTAGCTTCAGACTGTTTTCTCTGTTCCCTCACACTCTTTCGCTATCCTTTCCAATTCCTTTGAAAACTGGGATCACATCACACTTGTCTGTGGTGTGTCCTGTGTCCTTGCTGCCGGCCCTTGCTTTTCCTGCAGAGGCTGCCCAGCGGCAGAGCAGGGCTGGGAGCTGCCTCTTGGCCCAGGCACAGGGCAGGGTAGGTTGGTTGGTTGGTCAGCTCTGTACTTCAGTCATGAAAATCAAGGGCAGAGGAGCACAGCTTGTATTCACTTCAGCTCGTCACCCTCCATCTCTGTGCCCTGACATCTTAGCTGTCAGCACACTAGTTGTGGATATGAGCATGGTCTGGATATTCAGTGGCCTGTGTGAGTGCGAAGGCATTGATCTGCTGGTGTGGGGTGCATCAATAGCTGTAACAAAGCGTTATCATTTCTTTTGTTAATACATCGAGAAATGGGATTTCCAGTGTCCCAGGTGAAGCTGTTGACACTGGGATTTTGCAGACATTAGGAAAAGAGCAAGGCTCCTGGCAAACATTTTTGAGCTGCTTTCTGAACAGATGTGTTTCAAGAAATCAGAGGATTGGGCTCATAGATACAATTGCTGATAAAATAGTCACTTACTCATTTGATAAAGGCGTACCAGCAGTGAAGATAATATTTTATTTTAATGGCTTTAATCTTTGTTTTTAAATGGTAAATTAAGTGTGATCTAAGTACAGAGAATTGGTATGATTAAAAATTTGTTTCACTTGAATTTATGCTTAACATTATGTTGTCACATTGTTCTTTCTCACCGATTTTTTTTTTCAGTAGGGTAGCATCTCTAATATGATTTTATTTTGTGTTCCAGGAAAGTATTACATAGCAACAATGACCATGATCACAGCTTCCACTGCACTGACGATCATTATAATGAATCTCCATCATTGTGGCTCAGAAGCAAAGCCTGTTCCACAATGGGCCAGGGTGGTTATTTTGGACTACATGTCAAAAATCTTTTTTGTTTATGATGTGGGTGAAAACTGCACAAGCCCAAAAAGAGAGAAAGAGGAAGAACGTGGGTTTGAGAGGGATGATGGGTGTCAGAGGAGGCACAAAGAGATAAGGAGTCCTCTTTCCAACAGGAATGATGACTGTAATCTTAGGGAGAAGCTCAATGGAAATTTGAATGGGGTTCATGATGTAAATGTTAGGGAGACTGTTAATTGCTGTTCATGTTACAAAATGCTGATTAAAAATATCGAGTATATTGCTAATTGTATTCGAGACCATAAAGCAAACAGGGCCAAAGGAATTGAGTGGAAAAAAGTTGCAAAAGTGATGGACAGGTTTTTCATGTGGATTTTCTTTGTCATGGTGTTTTTTATGAGTGTGCTTATCATTGGGAAAGCAGCTTAACTGAAAACGAACACATTCCTTTTCTAAATCTGAATAACTGGGTTAGTTTGTTTTGTTGGACTTCTGGGACAGGGGTGCTTTTGAGATCTTTGCCTTGCATTCTGTAACAATAAACAAATTGATTCTGTAGGCTGTGACAGTGTGTTGAGACAGTGTGCTGAGGACTTTGTTGGTGATTGTCCTTGATGTTTAGTATGGGAGTGCAGCCCTGATGAGGCTGCAGGGCAAGCACTCCGTGTTCCGCCTTGATGCATGGCGGCCATGACGTCTGGCTCAATGTGCTGGAGCATTGCATCAGTGGAGCAGATAGCCTAGCAGGGAGCACTGTATTCACAAGCCTGCATTTCTGCACCTTATAATTTGATCAACCCTTTCTCTCTCCTTGGGGTGGGGGGAAGTGTTTTTGTGACACAGTGGCATTTTTTGGAAATCATCCCTTCATGGCATTGCCTTTTTGCCTTT
>VXAY01003249.1:1302824-1405006 GCA_013399855.1 Oxyruncus cristatus | reverse complement strand
TTTTTTTTTTTTTTTAGCTTGTCTTCACTGATCACTGTTCCTATCATTTTGTAGGGTCTTCATGTCTATTTGCAGTGTCTTTCCCTTGTAATATGATTGAGCTTCTTGAATACGACGGCTACCTCGATCTTCTTCTTTATCATTTCCTGATGCTGAATATTACTGTATTGTCACCATGGCTCCAGTATGCCAGATCCCCACGGTTTCTTCCTCACCAAGTCAAAGGGCCTCTCTTCAATTCTTTTTCTTGAGCCTAAGAATAGGAAGACCTTCTTCTGTCCCTCCTACATGTCTCATTGCCCTGGGCATTTGTGCGAGATGGGTCTTGAAATGCTACTTGTGACTGCTAAAATAGGAGGCTGTGACTTTTGTCTCTGTTCATTGTATTTACCTTCACCAGTGTTCATCCCATGTGTCCTTTGTCCACTGTTACATGCTCTCTAATACTTAAATTTTAAACTGTTTACAGGAATGCCAAGGTTGCTCTGTGCATTACTTAGCAGAAAATTATGATCTTACAGGCTTATTAAAGTAGTGCAATTATCAACATTCCTTGCTCAACACCTTAGTACTTACATGTATGTGAATGTGTTTGTGGCTGACAACACCAAAACCCACTCTTCTGTGTGTTAATTTTTCTTAACTCTCTCAGACTGATAGAGCTCTGAAGGATTTCTCTTGTAGTAAAGTGAGAAACCAGTACCCTGGACACACCCATGGCAAATAAATTACTTTTACAAAGCACCCTGAACTTTGAAACCATGATATTCTAGATGCAGTGGGAGAGGCAGAATGACACTGTAATGGATACCAGTCAAAAGTTCATGTGATAAAACTCATTTTCATAATTGTTGCAGTTAATAGGAGCACACCTGTGAATAAGTAACTTAAGAGCAAGGAGACAAGGGCAAAGTGGAGCAGTAGTTATGCCCAAATTTACTGGAAGAAAGGGAATCTTTATTTTTATTATGATGATGTAAATGATGCATTGAATTGCTAATGGCAGGTTTTCTTTTGAGTGGAATAATTAATGCTGTAAACTTATCTGGAGTCTCATACATAATGCAACACTTTAAGTCCAGGTTTTAATGTAAAGCTAAACTGGGTGTCTAGACAAGAATACACTCAGTATATGGAAAAAGTCTCAACTGTGTTCTCTGTGTATTATCAGTTCCCAGTCAACCAGGGTAGCTTTGAATTGGCTCCTTTAGAAGCCGAGCTGTTCATTTTCATTCAACAGAAAAATGGTTGCGCCCATTTGCTATGCAATTCAGGGTTTGGCACTTACACTGCCTGCTTGAAGAAACTGATTTGCGCTCTGTTGTGGAAAAAAATATTGTTTATAAAGCTGAGGGAGCAAAGTATGTAAAGATAAGGGTAAAATATTCAGAACACAAGTCTTCAGCATGGAAAACCCATGACCAAGGGTTTGTTCAAGGCTTATGGGTGGCATAAAGAGTTATTGTTCACAGTCACTTACAATATAGGAACTGGGTACATGAAATGGGTACAGTGTGGAGTAGTCTGTACAATATGTAAGAAGGCTGAGGAATCTTTGCAACAGGATTGGTGAAAGAATATGGATTTAAAGCTGTCTGAAAGAATACATGGATTTAAGGCTGAAAGAATACATGTTTTTAAAGCTGTCTGAAAGAATACATGGATTTAAGGCTGAAAGAATACATGGATTTAAAGAAGGGAGGAACATGGAAGAAAAATCTATTGGTATACTTCTAAATACAGTCACCAGGTGTTGAAAGGTGAAGCAATATTTTAGGGATTCATGACGGCATGTTCTTCAGTGCTCTTCATCCCACTGGTGACACCCATTGGAGACAGCTTCCAGGTTTAGACAGACCTTTAGCCTGACTCAGGGTATCTTTCTTAGGAATTCAGATTGTGTCTGTGCCATTCTGTTCAAAACAAACTGCTGCAGCTTAGGGCTGTCCATGTGTAAGAGAAAGTTTGCAATCACAGGTGGATTGTGGGCCTCTCTCATGCTGGTGCTTTTCATATGTTGCGTGCTTGCATGTTGAAATCTTTGTTTTGCACTTCCTTATTAATTTTATGTGAAAATATGATGGTACTAAAGAAGTATTTTACAAGAATGGAATTCGAAAAATAGTCCTGCTATTTGAACCTGTTAACTAATAAATTTGCTTGTTAATTATTTTGTTACCCTTTTCTTCGGATCAGAAGACATTCTCAAGTGTTTCTTTCTTCCTTTATTTACATTTAGTGGTTGTTTTTGCTCTTGCAAGAAAAACTTTTCTCTTTTAGTTCATAAGAGGACTGTATAAAGATTGTGAGCAGCAGATGATGGGTGCCAGTAGAAGCTGATCCCTGAACTTTTGTGCTAGGACCCTCAGAGTCATGTCTTTGGACTTGATAATTTTCCAGGGTAAAAAACATAATGTGATGCTGCATGGCCATGACTCTGGTGACAAGGCTGACCCAAGGTCCAAGCTACTGCAGCCATACAAGGGCTACCTGGTTTAAGGCTAGCTCAGGATCTTCTAACTGAATTACAGGGACAGTAGTTTAGATGTCCCTCCAAGGTCTTAATGTTTGCAGAATCACGGAATCATTTAGGTTGGAAAGACCCCTGAGGTCATCAAGTCCAAGTGATCACTAACCTTGTCAACTAGATCATGGCACTAAGTGTCATGTCCCATCGTTTCTTGAACACCTGCAGGGACGGGACTCCACCACTTCCCTGGGTGGTTCATTCATTCAAAGGGCCTGACAACCCTTTCCATGACAAAATTCCTCCTGATGACCAGCCTGAACCTCCTGGCACAGCTTAAGGCTATGTCCTCTAGCCCTGTCATTTTTGTATCTGTTGTGTAGTTTGTACATCTCTGTATTTAGCTATTTCAGCAAGAAGAAACTTGCTCTAAATCAATCATGTATGTTAGTAGTCAGAACTGTATGTGACAGCTCTAGTGCTGAGTGGAGACAGGACTGTTTAATGTAATCCTATCTGTCTTGCTCTCTTGCTTTTTTCTTTGTGCATCTCATGCTTGGATCCAGTAACCTTTCAGGAAGATTAAATCTAGAAAAGATGAATGACCATGATTATATCAACAGAAAAATAACTATTTATACACTTGTCTGAGTAACTCTGCAGGCTTAACATGAAGGCAGCAGGGTGACTTTATATTTACTGAAGAAGATAATGATGCCGTAAAAATACTGTTTGAGATCTGTGTGCTGCAGAGGCCTTTGAGGAATGAGCTGACAGATTCTTCTGTTGTACCATCTCGTGGCAGAGAGATCACCTCTCCTCTCTTGTATTGAATCATTGCAGTATTAAAATGAGGAGAAACATAAGCTATCTCCTGTGATGCCTTCACCGCTCTCTTCACAAGCAGAATTACAGATCTGAAGTGTGGTGGGATGTTGGGGTGTTGCATTTCCAATGCTGCAGAAGCCCCTTCCTAACCTAGGAAATCTGTTTGTGGAAATTGCAGCCTGAGGATTCAAACTAAAAGCAAGAAGGTCATCCTGAACATAAAAGATATCGTGAGATAGAGACGTGATTTTCATCATGTTTCAGGAATACAGATGTCACATTGTAAGCATCTGCATGTTTTGTCTACTGGTTAACAAAGCTTGGTTCTCTGACACAGCCAGAATTACGGCAAGTGTCTCAGACGTTTCTCAAGAAATGGAAAAGTGTAGCAAGAACTCCTGATTCTGCATCAGTCCCAATTTGAGAAGCAGAAGACCTGTAATGTGATTGTTTAGGAGATGGGAAAAGGAGACTATGGGGTGAAAGGGAACTCCTTTCATTCTGTTTATAAAACTGGGAAGAATCCATCTTTTCTTACAAAGTTCTATTACTCATTGAAAAAAAGAATATATTGACTCTTGCTTTCATTCTGAAAATCTTTTCATCAGCGACAGGACATAGGACCAAAGGTGACCTCAGGAGTTTGTGTGCAGCCACCTCCTTAATAGTTGCAGGCAGGGTGAGTGACATAGAGGTCAATTAAAGATGGAGAGCAAGTTGAACATTTCTCTCTGTTCTCTGAAGCCTACTAAAAAGGAGAAACCTTTCTTCTTTGTTAGAGATAATTCCAACCATGTGGAAGAGACAAGAGGTAGCAGAGGAGTTTATATCTAGTTTGTGCTGTGTAAATTGAGCTTCAGTGTCTCCAGACACCTTTAAAGAACTCTATTCTGCAAAATGGCAGTGAACAATACTGTTTTTACACTGCTTGCAGTAAGGAATAACTGAGATAGCAAGTACCTAGCTCAGGTTTGCCCTAATGCCTGTCTTTCTAAATACTTTTGATGATTTGCATCTGATTCTTAGTCTGTAGGCCACAGACCACTGAAGATCTGCAAGGCCACCAGGAATACACTACACCACAAGGGTGAGCATTTCAGTGGTGCGACCTGCCTCCTGGTTATCTGGAATGCAGGGACTGACCTTGCAGCAACCTAGTGGTGAATGAAGTCATGCCTAAGTCACATGGGGTCCTGAGTTTCTTCGTCTGGACATGACAGTGCTGTATATTCTGTCAGGTGTAGTTCTCCCATTCTGTTTGAGAAGGCAATTCAGGAATATCTTTGCAACCAGATGAAATAGAAATATAACTGTTGAGGGAGGGATATCAGCTGAGGGGAAGCATAGCAGGGTGGAGAATATGGTCTGTGCAAAAACTGCATCTGGAACTGTCATGCTGTGGTCTCTTCCTGGATACTTCTGGTTCCTAGTACAAGTAAGTACATCTAGTGAACATCCAGAAAATGCAAACTGGGATTAAAAAGTGGGCAGCTGCAGTTTCAAATAGGGTTTTTAGCTCCACTTTCAAATATTTGGTTTTTACTCTAGGTTCTAAAAACATCTATTTAAAAAGTGATTCAGTACTGCCTTGTAAGTAACCCATCTAGAATTACGGATTTTTCTGGGGAGCAGGTATTGCTGTTTGTTTCCTCTGCCGTTACCATGTTTTGTGCCTTGACATTCATACAGCTACTCACAATAAACTTTTGACTCTGCTTTAAAAGAACTCGGAACAGATTTTTACATGTCATTATTTTTATTCATATCACTCTTTGTTGAATAAGATTTTATCCATGGTGTTGGGAGTTGCTGGGGAGATAGCACACAAAGTCTTTCACCTATTACACTTTGGTTTGAAGAATGCACTGGTTTTGACTAATCTAAATGTAATGGCAGAGCCAGCAAAGGAAGAACAGAACAAAAAATCACATGCTTTTTAAAAGATTACTTAAACCTAACCCAGATTATTGTGGGTAGCGTGTTTCAGTGAATAAAATGATTAAACTGGGATTCACTGGGTATTTGCTTGGTATGTGTCACCACTGCCAGACAACTTTGATTAACAGTGGTCTTAAATACTGTATAATCACATATTCTGGTTTTGTTTGCTTTTGAATTTTCCATTAACCTGCTTAGCAGGAGATTTTTGAGACAATATAGTGTGAGCAAGTAAAAAATGATCCTGTGATTAATGCACACATCTGTATGGTTCTGTTGTTAGTGTGCCACAGGTAAGTAATAGATCTGGCTCTTTTATTTATTCTGTATTTTCAGTTCTAGTTGAAAACACAGAATGAATAAACTACCAAGATGTTCACTACATTTCAGTGACAAGAATGCCTTTTGCTAGTGTTTCACTGTAGCAAAAATGGATTCTAACCATAAAGTTAAATAGATGGTAAAGTCATCTGGAGTAGCCTCCAGAGGTTAGAAAAGCAGTTGGCTATAGTGTGGAGTCCATGTTCAGCGAGATGAAAGTGATGATGTGACTTCCATAGGGCCACAGTTGGTTAGAGGATGACAGCAGACACATCTGTGTTGCTAAGTAATGTTACATAATTCTACATAATGTTTGCAAAATGAAGAAGAGGAAAAGAAGGGAAAATCTAACTAAACATGAGCCAAAAAATGTAAAATTACCGAGACTATTGTTCACTAGAGCACGTTCTAGCTGTGTAATAGCTTTTTCATCCCATTCAGCCAGCCTGTGCCCAGAGATGGACTGCCAGCGAGTTTAACACAACTCCTACCCTGGGGCTGTACTGCAGCAGCGGGTCTGTTCTGGGGTAGGGATTTACTGTGTCAGTCAAGGACAAGGGTGCCAGCTTACCCTCAGTCATGCTGATGTGTCCAAGCCTTCACCAGCTTGATGGATAGGTGGGGCCCTGAGGACCTGCTGCCATCACCTACTGGTAAAGTAGTTCTACTTCATCTCAGTTCCCAAAGGTAAGTATCTGTCACTTGTATGGTCTGGAAGGTTGGCTTCCTCTGGGCTACTTCACAGCCCTAATTTCCTTCTGACACCATAATTATTCAAATAATTTTTGGTCCAGTTCAACCACTTATTCACAGAAAGTTGGTAGCTTCCTCTATGGGAGGCCTGACATTGTCCACAGCTGTTTTAAGTGTATTGTCCTATCCTGCAGGTTGTGCCCACTTTTGTTTAGCGTTTTAATACTCTAGTTGACTGCCAGCAAGACATTTGAGGTGAATGAAACTCGTGTTGCTTTTATCTAGTGTTTTTTACATTGCTGAAAACGAATGGTGATCATGAGACAACTTTCTTCATAGTTAAAGGATGAGAGTTCATGAAAAACTTTATGAAAAAGACTTGACACTAACATCCCAAACCCAAGGGTAAACTGATTTCTCACCCTCTCGCACTGAAACAGTAGTGGAGTGCAAATGAGCTCAGAGATGTGTTACTCAGGAATATGGGCAAAACTTAGTCATCTTCAGGTACACCTCCTCAGTTCTGCTTTTGAATGTCATGTTCACTACCCTGCAGAGATTGTTTGAACTGTAACAAATAACATTTCTCAACACCATGGTTTAAAGTGGAGTGGGCTAGATAAGTGTCTATTTGGCACAGCACCCTCGAGCTGTATGAATTTTCAGCAGTGCTTCAAGACAGCAAGTTTTGTGTCTGTAGGAGCACTGCACTGGAACCCTTGGTTCCTGAGGCATCAGCAGGAAACCAGTCTAGATGTTCTGCCCCAGGGGTAGGAATGGAGAGGTGAAGGGTGATGTTAAGAATGAGTCCAGGGCCCAAGTGTCTCTGCTGTGAAAGCACCTTGCAAAAGTTCCTCCTGTGGAGTTAATTGCTCACCTAAATCCTGAGACCTCTAGGGGTCATACAAGTGCTGTTCTAGTTGTTGGGGGTGATTCAAGGCCATGCTTGTAGACAATTTTTTAAAGACAAAAAACCAAAAAACCCCCTGCTCTTAACTCCAAATGTGCTGTTTTCTCCAAGATGCAACAACTGATTTAGCCTTGGTGCCCTGTTAGCAGAATTGCTCCTGTTAATCTTTTATTAAGGACTAAATAAATGAAGAATTCTATCCTATGGGCTAGTGCAAAGACTGCTGTTCTGAAAGGCTGCTTCATTATTTCCTCAGAAGCCATGGTTTAATTTATACTGTGATTCAGAGGCTAGCAGTCTTAGGAACAGATCTGATTTGAGGTAGTCTGTTAGCCCTCGAAGTACTGCAGATGAAGGCTTCATGAGCCGTGGAGATTGGCCCCTACACCTGGTCAGGATAGTCTGATATATTACTGGAACCAAGAGAAAATGCCTGCTGGAGGCATTGGGTGCTATGGCAGGAGGAACTTGAGCCCTTGGCCAGGTTGTGGAGTTAATTTTCCCCACAGCAGCCCTCACAGTGCTGTCCTTTGTACTGGTAGCTAAAAAAGTGTCAATAACACACCAGTGTTTTGTCTGCTGCTGAGCAGCACTTCACTGCATCAAGTCTGTCTCTCCAACATTCCCCCTCACCAGTAGGCTGGGGGTGGGCAAGGTCTTGGGAAGGAACAAAGCCAGGACAGCTGATGCACTGACTAAAGGAATATTCCATAACATATGACATCTGTTAAGCTATAAAAGCTAGGAGGAAGGAGGAAGGGGGGGTGCTGAGGGGGAATTTTTCCTCTGTAGCAACTGCTATGCATGCTGAAGCCCTACTTCCCAGGAAGTAGCTGGACACTACCTCCTGGTGGGAAGTAGAGAAGAAATCTTTTGTCTTCTTTTGCTTCTGCACATGCGTCACAAAACCCATGACAGGGTTTTTTTCTGTCTTATTTTCTCCCTTCCTGTCCTGCTGAGGAGGGAAGTGATAGAGTGACTTAGTGAACACCTGGTGTCCAACCAAGGTCAACCCACCATACCAACTTAAACTTTCACTGTTGAATCAGATCATAATCCTCTCGAGGATTTCTGGAGTGTAGAGACTGTGCAACTGGTCCTATGAGGTAACAGATGTAATAAGGCTGTGTTGGAGGTAATTTGGTCTAGTTCAAGAGATCCACAGCACTTAAGCTGCAGCCTGGTCCTTGTCTACACTCTAACCTTCCCCCATGACACTGTTTTCATCTGCTCTTTGCAGGTGATGACTCCTTCACCTTCCCTTTCTACTCCAGGGGGACTCACACATGAAACTCTCCATGCATATGGCAGAGGGGAGGAGGTAATGCTGCTAAACAGACAGAAGGGCTGCAGTTACTAACAGATTGTCATCAGTCTGGGTGTATTTTCTTGAATGGTCATATGGCCAGCTTGGGGAGCAGGACTTCATCTTTGTGCAGCAGCACTTTTCATTTCCACCGTGCTGCAGCTGGGACTGTTACATTGCTGGGTTATAACTTGTATTTTCTTTTAAAAAATCAACAAACAGAAAAAATAGCTGAAACAGGAAGGTAAATGCTAATCAGACATGAATGAGTATGGCTTGAATCCATTAAATACATGAAGACCTGCCTATATTGAACAATTATGGATTTTAGAAATTCCTGTCCATAAAGGACATCTGAAGTTACAAGCAGTGAACTCAAAAGAAGGAAGCCTTGAGGGGATGCAGTGGGACCTAAAACTGATGGTTTTGCACGTGGGTGATGGGGCTTTATCACATAATGTAGAGAGCTAGTGCAGTGGTGTGGCATCCAGTTTTGATGAGATGCTTTAGGATGTTAAAAATGAGGCACCAAAATAGGATTATACCTCTGGGCCATGATCCTGCTGCTGCTGGTCTTGCTTTGACTGAGGTCTAATCTTGTGGCCTGCCCAACAGCAAGCATCCTATGGGGTTTTTTTTTGCAGGGTATGTGAATAACTTGCTCTAGATGGGGGTGAATAGAAGACAAAACAGAGTGATACTGGGTTTGTTTCATTGCCTACTATGTTTAGTGGGGGTGCTAAGCTAGGTCAGTGTGTATCATTAGTGATTTCCATATTCCTTTCGCTTAACAACTGTAGGGTTTTTTTCATTCAAAATTAATCATCTCTTTACAAGTTTAGAGATGGTACTTTTAAAATTAGAGCATTGTACTAGAATAGCTGCTTGGGTTAAGCTCTAGGTCCCTCTGAGGCTGCTGGCATCCATGAATGCTTCATGCCCTGGGAACAAGACCACTACTTTGGAGATGTCCCAAAAGTATGCTGGGCTTACCCACAGTTCTGCAGTTCTCACGTGTTGACCCTTCAGGAGCACCAGGTGTTATTGCTGAACTGCTGAATAAACACAGGCAATTTGTATTACAGATATGAAGATTTCTCTTAAAATGGATTAAATCTGCAGGGAAAGGAAATAGAGAATTCATTTAATCCAGAAAGAGCTGAAGTGGGAAGTGTGTGCAGCTTTGTCAGAATTTTACTACTTTTTACCTGGTACATGAGCTTCCCCTCCTTTTATCACTGCTATGGATTATGCTGTCTCACTGTAAGTAAGGTCTCTCCAAAGAGCAGTTTATCTATACCAAGTAACTCACCTAATTGCATGCTATTTAGAGAGAAGGGTTTTACTCTGGTACTGAGCTGGAACTTCCAAGGTTTATTGCAAAACTGGGAGAAAAAGTATCTTATCAAGGATCTATACAATCACTCATAGTTTGCTTTTGTTCCCTTAAATACTGTCCAACAACTCTGGATCCCGTGTGAAATAAATGGCTTTACTTTTATGACCTTGGAATATATAACAACTGATGTTTTGCAAACCTGTGCTCCCAAGAAGATCAATGCTAATTCCTTTTGCTGCTGTTGGTGGGTGTAGCAGAGCCCAGCTTATGCCTTGGCGTTTTTGTTTCAACCTTGCTAAGTTAAATGCCAGAGGTTTATTACATGCTTTCTATCTGGGTTAATTTTTTTGGCCTCTGAATCTACTAATTGGCGTTTGTAAATTTTCCTGGTGGTAAAGGTCATAAAGATAACTTGGCCTCTACAGCTTAACCTCCTCGTACATCTCAGGTTATGAAAGGCGGTGTTGAAGTCTGCTGATTAAATTAATTACTCTTCTGAGGCTTCATCATAAAGAAAGACTCCATTGCTTTTGTAGTTCACTTCCACTCAATTTTTGCATTGCATCTCAGAGTTGGGTTAGGAACCTCTAATTTTACTAGGGCACAATTAGATGGTAGAAACAGCTTTGTCGAACATAAACCTGATCCTGAACTGTGTGTTGCATAGGTGCCATCCCCTGCTTCGTAAGACTGGAAGGCATGCTGTTGCTAGCTACATCTCCAGGCTGATGACATTGGAGCAAAGCCTGAGAATAAAATGACAGTGTTTTGGTGCTTAAAGCCACACAACCCAGCACTCAACATTCACTCTAGCCCCTGCAGACAACTCAGTCATGGAAGTGTGCGCTTCTGAGGGTCAGATACACTTTCCAAAGCTACATCTAAGTGCAAATAGGGGATCCAGTGCCCTAAATTAACCTGTTCCTCTTTGAGGGAACAAGGAGAAAGTTACCACCACGTTTCTTCCTAGAAACCTGGGCTCTTCCTGTTCCTTCCATCTGGCACTCCTGGCTAGCCTTTGCTCCCTTGCACTGAAATGCACAGGGCCACCTCTGCTGCTGTTCCTGACAGTCACACTGGCAGAGTCCAGCAGGGCAGGTAGAGCTGAGTTAATCCCAAATCATGCAGAACAGCCCTTTACGTGAGCTGTTGGGAACAGGTGGTGGTAGGGAGGATGTGCAGATGTGAATGCCCCTGTCCCTTCTGCATGCTGTTCCCTTCTGCTTATCTTTGCCAAGGTGGTCCTTACTGTGCTTTATTGCTGGGTACAGCATTGCAGAGGTGGCATTGCAGCTTTTCTGGAGCTGTTGCAGTATAGCTGGTCATGGTGATGTGCTGACACAGCTCTAGAATAGAAGGCCACTATCTGCAGAGGTAATCAGACCAAGGATGTCTCAACTATCTGCTCTTTACGGTCTGGGGTCCAGGGTCCCTATGGACCAGCACTGCAGCCTTGCCTTTTCTGCCAAGAGCATTTCTAAGGCAGTTGCAGCAAAGCCACTGTGGTACCTGTAAAACGTACTTTATGCACTTAAAACTAGGCACTAAGGTATACTTATGGCTACATGAATCACAAGGCAAGAGGTAATCATTGCATTCATAGACTCATAGAATGGTTTGGGTTGGAAAGGACCTTAAACGTCATCTAGTTCCTACCCCCTGCCATGGGCAAGGATGAATTTCTCCAGACCAGGTTGCTCAAATCCCTATCCAGCCTGGCCTTGAACACTTCCAGGGATGGGTCATGGATAATTTCTCTGGGCAACCTGTTTCAGTGCCTCACCACCTGCATAGAAAAAAATTCCTTTCTATTATCTAATCTAAATCTCCCCTCTCTCAGTTCAAAGCCATTCCCCTTGTCCTACTACTATATGGCCTTTTGAAAAGTCCCTGTCCAGCATTCTTGTAGGCCTCCTTTAGGTACTGGAAGGTTGCTACAAGGTATTCCTGGAAGCCTTCTCTTCTCCAGGCTAAACAACTCCAACTCTCTCAGCCTGTCTTCACAGGAGAGGTGCTCCAGTCTCATCATTTCTGTGGCCCTTCTCTGGACTTTCTCCAACAGGTCCACCTCCTTCTTATGTTGGGAGCCCCAGAGCTGGGTGGAAGAATCATGAAATGCTTACGAGAGTTCATGGAAAATAAGTAATGTGAATATTTTGACCTTCAAAGCACTTTGTAGGTACCTCTGTACTTGTGTACTTGCTTTAGTGACTCGGCTAGAGGCTCATCCGTATCCCAGTGATGTACCCCAGCTCAGGCAGTGGGGATGGGGCCAGGGCGCTGCAGCTGCAGCCCAGGGCCTGACCACCCCCTGTTGCTCCTCTCCCTGCAAGTCCAAGCCTGTGGGGATTTTGCAGAGGTATGGAGGAGGAATGTACACTGTAACATCTCTGTCCTGCTGGTCTGGGG
This sequence comes from Oxyruncus cristatus, assembly GCA_013399855.1. NCBI lineage: Eukaryota > Metazoa > Chordata > Aves > Passeriformes > Cotingidae > Oxyruncus > Oxyruncus cristatus. The sequence continues at coordinate 1,392,795 of VXAY01003249.1, read as the reverse complement.
AAAAACTGATTTCAGCTGTTTGCAGTGCCTTTGCTGGATTATGTTTTAGCATAGAACATGAATGCAATGATTAAATGTACTTTTGAAGCAGCTTTTCAGGCAGCATGGGGTGAAAGTTAAGGCAGCTTTAGGAAAAGGGTTCCAAACAAGATCTAACATTCACAACTATTCTTAAAATGCTTTTGCCTTCCTTCTCTTTCCAGACCAACCAGTCCTTGTGTTTTTCCCTTTTTTTATTTAGTCACTACAAATCATTTTTCCAAACCCCAACTTCACAGCTTCTCTGCTCCATCACTTCCCAGCCTGGAAATCATTTGCAGCATGTCCTCATACTTGATCTTGGACAGATGAGATTCCCAACTGAAGACAGGCTTTGTTGCCTCTTGTGCATGGGACATACTGGATACATGAGTGGCACTATGCCCAGTATGTCCATTACTTCTGCTCCATTTCTGCCAGCTGTCAGGCTATATTCCTAACCAGTACAGTGTTCAGGCATGATCTGAATAGCCTGAGCACCTATGGCAATACCTGGCACTGAAGTTGCCATCTACTTGCCAATACAAATCACTTTCTGCAATATTGGTGATGTTGTAAGCTTTAATTGTTCGTGTGGACAGAGGACTATTTCTCAATATGCTAATCTTGAATTGCCTTGTGCAAAGTAGCTCTTTCATCCACAACTCCTTCCTTTAAAATCAATGGCAGCAAATACCGACATTTTCAAAAGTGCTCAAAATGAGATTTTCAAGGGCACATTGCTCTAAACTGAGTTTAGTGTCTCAAAAAACAAGACAGAATGAGGGCTAAATCTTCAGAATTGTGGACGAGCTGCTGTTAGACAGGTCAGCTTGTGAGAATAACTACTACAGTCTCCAAAGGTGAGTGTTCCTTCCTACAATGAGACATTATTCTCCTTCTATATTTCAGGCCCAGGAATGTATAGCTTAAATGGAAGCAACTGTATGACAGAAAGAAAGGAGAATGTACAGAGTACCTATGCAAAATAAAAAAGGATGGCTGATTGAACTGCCTTCAGTTGTACTTGAGAGAGAGAGTACTTGTCTGTTGACAGTTACTAAATAATCAGAAAACCTGTTCATCTGCAGAAATCCCCTGAGCTGGAAGAGCCTGGAGGCTGAAGGAGTGCTGGGGTACCATAGATAAACTTGCCCTGTTCTTTCTCTTCCCTGGCTACTGACTTCTTCCACTGCTGGACACTAAATCTTGGGTTAAGCCTGCATCAGAGTCAGCACAGATGCCTGTAAATTCCAATACTGCAGCCGCTAAAAAGAGGGAAAGATATTCCTGGAGAATTAATGTATATCCCGTTAGGTTGCAAACGGTGTAGAAATAAATCCATCACTCTGCTTCTTCTACACCATTCATCTTGGGCTACACTGAAATACCATCTTCTCTCTTAGCATTCCTTGTAGTATTAAGCAAGTTGGGTGAATTCAAACTGCTTTGCAGTTTGGGTTAAGCAAGTGTAGAAACAAGAGTTTAAAGTAGTGACAGTTGTCTCTGTTCTGGCAAAAAAACACCCGTACTACGTTGGACCAGAACAGTCATTGCATGAGGCTCCTTATAGTGGGAACGTCCAACCAAAAATCAAAATTTCACACGAGTAGTTGCTTTGGCAACAGCCTGCTAGCAAGCTGTCATCCAGCAAGCTGCCAGGGTAAGTCTTCCTACCAAGTGGGGAGGTGTTGGCAGCTCAAACCCACAAGAGCAGAAGTAATAGGCCAGGTCCGCAGTACAGGGCTGACGTTATGGCTGCCCAGTGCAGCACTGCTCACTGAATGTGTGTGTGTCTGTCCTGTTTGGGATGCAGCTCAAGTGGATGACTCTGAACAGCTTTTTGGCAGAAATCTTACAATGCTTTGCCCAGCTTTATCATTTCCTAGTTCCTGTATCAGTTCATCCTTGATACGGAGCCTTTTATGTCAATTTCAATGTATCTATTTCGAGCTTTCATCAGTTCGAGCCTTTTATGCCAGCTGCTAGTTGTCCTAAAGTTGCTTTCTGACTAGAAAATTGTGATTACTATATTTACCCTGCAATTTGAGATATTAGTTCATTTGGACCTGGCTTTTATTTTTGACCAATAGATCCTATAACAGTCATCAAAAGCTTTTGTTCCATCTGATCAAAGTGGAAAAATAAAATGTAGAGAATCACCTCCATTTTGCTTAGCATTCCTCCACTTTCGGAGAAAAAGAGCTTTATTCCTTGTCTGTTTTCTCTTCTCCACCCTCTCAAGCCTCACCTACTATTAAATCTTATCGTTTGGGTTGCCATTATCTTCTTGGTATAAGCAAAGCCCTAATTACACTGAATTTCTATATTAAAAGTACTGGGCAGCAGTGCCTTAGCCAACCCTGCCATTTCTGCAGTAAAACAGCTGCTTGAATAAAGATGCCCTTTGTTTTCCTTGTTGACCTCTTGCAGGTTTTTCCACTCTGTCTTCACTTTTTTCCTTCCCCCTTCTGGTTTCATTAAAAGAGTAGCTTTCATCTTTAGTTTCGGGAGGTGCGTTCCCACATGCACACGGGTATGCTGGCCCTTTTGTGCTGCTTTCGTGTCAAACTCAACAAAAGTGGAAAACTTGCAGGGAACAAGACCTTTAAGCCCCGTCCAACTGCGACATTGTCCTGCCCATTACACTGGGGGCTGTAATGTCAGACTGCAAGGAAAAACATTCTGGAAGTGCACACAGATATAGTTTTGTCTGAAAATGACTATACTTCCATCCCTTCTACTCATTTTGGGGCTTATTGATTAAGCAATTAAAAAATAGCCAGGTAACAAGTAATTAAAAAAAAAAGAAAAATTATTGTTCTAGTACGACTGGAATCAACAATGGCAAAATACAGGGGGACTCTATGAAAGCCTGTCAAGCTTAATTTATAAAAATGCTTTTAAGTTTATAATTGAACTATCAGAAGGCAGGCATGGTCTCTTTTTTTTCCCAACATAATGTGTCGTTTTAGTGGTCTCTTCTTAAAGATCTGTCATGAAATATACAAAGTCATTGAGTTATGAGTATTTAAGACTATTATATGTGATCGCTTATCTTATACAGTTCCAGGGTGTTCCTAAGTTTTGTTAAAGTCAAATTCTGAAATGCTTCTGGGTAGGAATTTTCCATGGTTGTGGTGAGGTGAGAAGAAAATACTTCTGCGCAGATGCAGTCTGATACACCATTCAAATCAGACCCACAGAGGAGTGATGCCACAGGAAGCCTGTTCGTCCTTTGTTTTTCATTAATACTTTTGTCTGTTCCCTCTTTGAAGGCAACACAGCCTCTGGGGATCACAACAGCCAGGCCAGCTCTCCCTGCAGCTTTCCCCATTTGCAGACATGAAAATCCATTCATCAAGTGAACTGGAGGTAAACCTCTTAAAGATGAGGAGGTGATTGCAGTGCCCGGGAGCACTGGCGTCAGTACGATCCTGAGACCGTGGCAGGAGAAAGCTGGAGGGAGCAGCAGCTGGAGCAGGGCTGATGTGTGGAAGAGCTATCAGTGTTTGATCCTTCTCTCACTGATGGCACTTGCTGCTGGCCGCTCCTAAGCATTGAGCAGATGTGTAATGCCATTGTGCAAGCAGCAGGAAAGACTAAGGAGAACAGATGAGAGGAGGCTGGTGATGCAAACCCCGGGGGAAACACAGCTGGCAGGGAATGTGGGGCCGTTCTGGGCCCAAGAATTATCTTTTGAAAAAACCTACTCACAAGAACAAATGGGGCAGGAGAGCTGACAGATAATAAAAAACGGTGCATAGAAGGAAATACTGGGGCTGAGTATCAGAAGCAACCTGATGGGAAGAGTCACAGTGCAATGTGCCATTGCCCAATTTCATGTACAAGATGTTCTCTGTGTCAAAGGTGGGGCTTTCACATTGCTCTGCCGCGCCGTGCTCACCTGCCCAGGGCATCACTAGGTGTGCTTCTGCCACTGTGCCCTCACCATCCCGCTGTGGACGGAGGCAAGATGAGATGGGAGCAGATGCCAGGCTGATCCTGCGGAGCTCCCCTGCACTGCACAGCTCACCCCTCTGCCTCTGCTCTGCCTGTGCCAGTGCAGTGCTTCCTGTGCTGACGACGTGGCAGACCGCATCAGGAAGCTGAGCCTGGTTAAACACAAGCCCTTGCTCCTCCCCGTCGGCCCCTCCTGGCCAGCGGGGGCTGGTGGAGCCAGATCGGGCTGGCAGCAGCGGTTCTCCCAGTATGCTTGCAGGTGCTTGTGGTGTGTGGCTCACCTGCCATTGCTCTGCCCTGGTCAAAGCTGAGCCAGCTCCAGTCTGGAAACTTAGATGTCATACTCTCATAGCACCTGAGACGAAAAGCGCTGCTTAGCCTGTACAGCTGGCATGTTCCAAGGGATAGCAGTAGTGCCTTTACAAAGGTACTCTTCAACTTCAGCTGTTATCTTGCTTAGACCAACGCTTCCATGGATTGAGAGGACCGTAGCAAAAAGCTGTTTAAATAATCAGACTAATGTTGCACTAAAAAAGATATTGGTACGTGTTAGCATGTGGGAGTGAACCCAAACAGAAAAAAAACAGAAGCAAAAAGCCACAGTTCTCAGACATCAGCAAGTATGCCACCCTCAGTGCTGGAGAAGACAATCGCCAGTGCCTGGCAGTCTGACAACTGCTACCGCACCCGTCAGTCATTGGCGGGCAGTTCTCTGTGCTGACAGGAAAATCAGCGTGTCCCCTCCGGGCCGCGCCGGGGGCGACTCATGGGCTGCAGAGTTTCTCGAATGTCTTCTGTTTCCATTAACAATTTCCCTGCCTGTGTGCTCATCTCAGCTGACAATGCTAATTAACCATCGCCTTGCCAAGGATGCCCTCTACTCATGACCCAGCCTACAGTGTCTCAGGGGCAGGGACTGCTCTTGTGCATGCTCGTCCCTGCAGGTGCTCCATAAAGAGGGACTTGTTGAGTGTACCTCGGCCTCTGCCCACATGCTCCTCTCCGGGCTTGTTCCCGATCCAGGGTGGAGGCAGACCTATGCCTCTGGTTGACCTGAACCAGCTTTCCCTATCACAGTGCAGCGAGTGCCCAGCTCTCCAGGTGCCCAGCTGTCATTTCAACAGCCAATGATATTCTGGAGATGATGCAAAAATTTTAAAGCTTGCTGCTTTCCAGAGTGATATGGCATTAAATAACTTTCTGTGAGGGTAATTGCTGCTGCTTTAGCTCAAAAAACAATTGGCTTTTGGAAGGTTGTTATTCATACTCTGATTACAAAGCAAATAGTGGGCAAGTCTCACCTGCATTGAGCTGACACGCCCCTAAATGCCAGGGGGAAACAGTGAAGCTCACTGAGTTTTCAAGCTAGGGAAGGGTATTTGGTCACAAACAGCTGCCCTGTCCCAGTCCTCCCTATGTTAAACCACTCAGTTGCATTTTTTTTTTTTAACTCTTGTGAGCAAATCATTTACTGTAATTGAATGATCACAACCACATGAAATTCACTTCCTTGTGGTAAAAAAAAAAAAAAAAGAAGTAGGATTAAATGTCTCAGTTTATCTTTCCACACAGATCACATGGCCAGAGCTGGTTGTAAAATGCTGAAAAACTAGTTTGAGGTGTAACCAGTGCCAAGTGCTGTACATTTCCGTATTCTCCCTCCCCTCCTATCGTTCACAAAGATGTCACAGAAAGACAAGGAAGTTTGTTTACTCAGGGAGTGGACTATTTTAAAAAAAATTTAAATTTAAAGTACCATTTATTACTCTTAAATTTTAGACCTTGGTGGTGCTCTGGTCCCAGCCCCAAAAGGAGCAGACTGAGAAAAACTTGTATGAAAGCCAAAATGTGTAACAAAGTCACTTAATCAGAGTGTCTCAAAACCCCACACATGCTGCAGGGAGGGGGTCCAGGTCTCAGTCACCCTGGTGAAATTAAGAAATACTAGGTGAGCTCAGCAGGAGATCCTTGAGCAGCACATAGGCTTTTTTGAAAATAGCAACAGAGAACTCTCCATGTTTTTGTGATACCTGTTCACCCTTGGAGCCAGGTAGGGGGCTCAAGAAAAGGCGAGGTGGATGAACGTGGTGAAAACCTGCCTGCCAGGGATGCTGAGGAGGTTGATGGTTTGAATCAGCATGTGTGAATTTGGCTCCTGAGTAAGGGTGATGGGTGTAAAGGAGTTTGGGACTCGAGAGAGTACAGTGCCAAACAGGACTTGATTTTTCTTCCCAACTACAAATTAGAGCAGATTTCCATGATTTCTTTTTCCATGAGCAGTAGCTCATGTTGGCTATTCTGGAAGCAGCTCCTGGGGTTTCACTGTTTCAGTGCTCTGCCAAGCTCTCAGCAGCTGTACCATTGCTACTTGGATGCCAGCATTTCAGCTGCTGACCAGGATTGTGACCCTCCGTGTCCTGCAAGAAGGCTGGTGAGCCAAGCAATCTGTCTGCCTGGAGCGAAGCCAAGCTTTAAGGGAATACTTAGCTTGTCCACGTGGCCAGAAAGCCCTCCTGCGTGGGACAGCAGCCGAAAAGTCAAAGACTTGAGAGACTCAGGATGTCCTGTGTACAGCCAGTGCATGTATAATAAGTTTAATAAGTAACACCTTGCTGTTGCATGCCCTGTTGAATGCCTGTAAGACACCCTGATCCATATCCTATAGATTTGTTACAGGACTGAGAATTGCTTGTGGTACTTATTGCTTCAAAGTTTGGAACAAAGGATCTGCTCTAAGGATAGGCTGGTTTGCCTCTGACCAATTTAAATGCATCTTTCTCTCTGCTGGTTAGCTTGAGGTCACTTCTGTGGCTTGTGTAGGCTGTTGGCAGGGGCTTATTTCAGCTTCATGAAGATATTCTGGCTTACCTGTGGCTTCCTGCTTCCCACCAGTGCACGGATTGCAGGCAGTGGCTGAGCTAAGGCTGAACTTCCGTGACATTGCAAAAACACACAAGGATGGGCTCAAAGTGCAACCTGTCTAGAAAAAATTACATGAGTGTGTTTGGAAAGAGGTGAAAAAAAGAAACCCCGAACAAAAGCATATCCCACTTCAAAGTAAAAGTACACTGGTGTCAGCCAGAACATGAAAAGTGACACAGCTTCCTTCAGTGTGGCAACCACCCTACAAACCAGCTGCATGCAGAGGAGCAGGAACAATCAGGGTGGACACCAGACCACAACCCAAATTTGTGATCTTGTCTCTCCAAATGCCCTGGGGAAAGATGGCTTCGGGGAGTCCTGGGCAGATGGAGGTGAAGCCCTGGAGCCCACCATGGGGCAGAACATAAACTGGTGCAGCCTATATAGATGAAGACATCTGTCACTATGCTGGGAACACACAGCCATTTGGTGCTCATGGGACTAACATGAGCACATCTGAACATTTTTCCCTATGAAGTTTTCTGGTACAGACACAGTCCTTGACTGCTCACCTCCCACATGTGTGATCTGCAGTTTTGCCTGAGAACTGTGAGACAGAGCTTCTGTCTTCTTTGATTAGGAAACAAGTGAACTCTAGTCCTGGTCTTCTGTCTGGAGAAAAAAAATATCTGATCTAATTCATCAGCTTGTCAGGAAATACTTCATGTAGAAATATTTCTACAGTACCAGATTTCTAAAACTTTCCATAGTCTCTTTCCTCTTTGGCAACTTGAAAAATCACAATTGCATGGCACAGCCTGCCTTTGTGCCAAGAGGGAAGGACTTGGTGCCACAAAACTGCCTTTTTTTATTCCCTAGCTTGCTGCTTCTCCCTGCAACACCCTTCCAACCATTTTGCTGCCAGGCAGGACTTGGCCCTAAAACTCAGTCAAGTATGATTCAGCATTTAATTTGCACACTAGAGCATAAACCCTGACTTCTGCTGGCTTTTAGATGCACAGCATTTCTCTTGTTATGAAGTAGGTATGAGGTTTATTTGGTTTTCAGGTCAGCATGATGGTCCAGTTTTGTGGCTGATTACAGTAGGTGCTCAGGACCCTTCCATACCAGACGTGTTAGGGGGGTAACACCAGCCACAGAGAAGGAGATGAGGTTCAGCATATACCTTTTTGGAGGTATCAAAAATACATTTTATATATACTTTGAGCTCTAGTGTTTGTATAAATGAGATGTTGCTATTTCAGAGTGTTGCTAATGCACTTGAATTTCTTTTTAATCTGTTCATTTAGCAGTCGTAGCACAGTTGGTGTTAATGGGTGGTGTTTCCTGAACCAAGTCAAAGATAGTTTTTAGCAGTTTAGGAAAACACCAACCAGGGAAGTTCACACCTTCTCTTCAAGATCATCAGAAAGGAAATGGGATAACCTTGGCAGCATTTTGAGTTATCACAGTGCCTAAGGCCTCAGCAGAGCTCCTGACATTCCCAAGGCAGCAAGGTCATCTTGAAAGAACAATTGCATTTCTCTGGTCTTGTGTATGTTAATATCCTGGAGAATGACTTGCATATTTCAACCTTAGAAGGAGTTAATCATTAATTAAAATTTTACAAAACTGAAGTCAGGAATCAGCAGTCTAGGAAAATAAAGAAATTACCCTGTGAAGTGATGCCTATATGTTTAAAAAATACTATGTAGATTAATTTTAATCTGGGGTAGCTTGGATAAAGGGAAAAGGAAAGAGCCAGAAACGCATTTCAGTGTGGCACAGTTCTTCATCTCACTTGGAAAACATTGCTTTTTGTGAAAGGCATGCCTCATGTTTGAACACATGTAAAGGGCCGTGGTTTGCTGGGGGTTTCTTTCTCATCCAAATGAGTAATAGAATCATTAAGTTGGAAAAGATGTCCAAGACCATTGAATCCCACTGCTAACCTAGCACTGCTGCATTCACTGATAAACTGTGTTCCAGGTGGCACATCCACATGCTTTTTTAACACTTTCAGGGAATGGTGATTCCACCACTTCCCTGGGCAGTCTGTTCCAACGCTTGACCACTCTTTCAGTGAAGGAATTTCTCCTAATAATCAATTTAAATCCTCCCCAGCACAACTTGAGGCCATTTTTTTTTGTCCTATTGCTTGTTACCTGGGAGAAGAGACTGACTCCCACCTGGCTACATCCTCTTGTCAGGTAGTTGTAGAGAGCAATAAGGTCTCCCATGAGCCTCCTTTTCTCCAGGCTAACCAGCCCCAGCTCCCTCAGCTGCTTCTTGTAAGACTTGTGCTTCAGACCCTTCACCAGCTCTGTTGCCCTTCTCTGGACTCAGTCCAGTGCCTTATTGTCTTTCCTGTAGTGAGGGGCCCAAAACTGAGCACGGGATTCAAGGTGTGGCCTCGCCAATGTCAAGTACAGGGGGAGGATGATCACTGCCCTGGTCCTGCTGGCCACACTATTTCTGATACAGGCTGTTGGCCTTTTTGACAACCTGGGCACACTGGTGGCTCATGCTCAGCTGCTGTTGACCGGCACTCCCAGGCCTTTTTCTGCTGGACTGCATTCCAGACACTCTGCCCTCAACCTGTAGCACTGCTTGGAGTTGTTGTGACCCAAGTTCAGGACTCAGCACTTCACCACGTTGAACTTTGGCTGTTGACTTTGGGCCATTGATCCAGCCTGTCCAGATCCCTCTGCAGAGCCTTCCTACTCTCCAGCAGATCAACACTCCTACCCAACTTGGTGTCATCTGCAAACTGACTGAGGGTGCACTCAATCCCCTCATTCAGGTCATCAACAAAGATATTAAACAGGACTGGACCCAACACTGAACCCTGGGAAACACCACTTGTGACCAACTGCCAGCTGGATTTAAGCCTGTTCACCACTACTCTCTGTGCCTGACCATCCAACCAGCTTTTTACACAGTGAAGAGTATGCCCCTTCATGTCATGGGAAGCTAGTTTCTCCAGGAGAATGTTGTGGAAGACAGTGTCAAAGGCTTTATCAAGGTAGACAACATCCACAGCCTTTCCCTCATACCCTAGGTGCACTAAGGTCACTCCTGTTAGTTCCCTGGTTTCTCCTTCTGCCCTGTCTTGTACATGGATGTCAGATTTGATACCTTCTGGGCAACTGGGACCTCTCTGGCTAGCACGGTTTCTGTAAAATGACATAAAATCATTTACCTTTGCTGCCTCACACTGCTCTTCTCTCCGGAGTTGGTATTTGCAGCAAATTTTCTTGAGGTGGACTTACACCAAGGATGCAGCCAGGGATTCTGGAGAGCTGCAAATACTGCCAAGAGGCGCAGCCTAGCTTTCTGTGCATTTGAAGCAAGGAGCATGTTGAGATGAAAATGATGTGCCAGTCCCCAGTGCTCCTGCCTTGCAGTGAGGACATGCAACAGAGCTACAGGTGTTTGTGCACTGGGTGGATGGAAAGAATAGAGGGATGCCAGCTTCAGCTCCATCCACATCCAGGCACTGACTCTAAACTGGATGCAAAAAGAGATTTGGGCTGTTCAGAAGCCGCTGGAAGAATGTGGCAATACCTAATATGTGTGCTGGGAAGATCACTGTCCTCTGCAGGTGGTGCGATGGGGGAGCTAATGGGGTAGTTCATCGCTCCTCCCTGTAGGAGCTTATGGGGATCTCGACTGCTCACCTCCTGCTCCAAATACCCTCCTCCCAGCTCAGAGAAGAGCACAGCCTTGGCAGAATGGGATATTGCAATGAAATAACAGTCTCTGTTTTTAAAGAATGCTTTATTCACTACGTCCTAGAAATGTACCGTAAATGGAGCAAGAACTAAATAAACTCAGAGGCTTCTGACAATACAGAGAACAGAGATACAACAAAATATCTAAAATATCAGCTCTTTTGAGAATAAGGCACACTGGCTTTGTTTTATATATATATATATATTTTTTTTTTTCTTAGAATAGTTTGTTCTTAACCTAAAGATGTTCACATTTCAAGTTATCAGACTTACCTCAGTAGTAGTGTACATGAAATGGTTTAGAAGCAAGTGTAAAAGACAGGCATGGGCAGGAGGCTCAGCATGATCGGGCTGCCTGCATTCCCCAGGTCCTGCCTCCATCCCTGGGTACTCCCTGCTCCTGCCCTGACTAAGGCAGCACTCAGTGGTGGTCTGGGACACATCAGGGTTTGCCCTTATTGGCTCCTTTCTCTCCCTGCCACCTCTGTGAGCAGCAGGACTCTTGTCCTGCTGGCAGAGAGGATTACTGGGAAGGAAGCCATCACCCTTCCTCCCTCCTCTGTGGGTCAGCCATGGCATGGGGCTGTAAGGAGGCCAGCAGAGGCCCAAAGTACAAGACCGCCTTTTCTTGCCCCCGGGGGTGTTTGTGCATGGCTCGAGGACCCATGGCTGAGCCGTGCAGAGCCTCACTGGAGGACTGGAGGACTGGAGGAGACAGTGCTGGCCTCCCTTTGGGAGCTTTTCCCCCCTGCTCCCCCGGCTTTGCCCAGATCTTCTCCTCTTCCCCTACACAGGGGCAGGGCCTGGGGGCTGAGGTCTGGATGTGCTTTCAGATGGGCAGGTACAGACAATAAAAGTATCCCGGGAAGGGGCGTGGAGGGGCAGAGTCCAACCTAATGGTTAACCTCACAGTGCTTTTGCTAATGGGTCGACAGGGTCAAGGGGAGCTCAGCTTGTCTGAGCAAGAGCACCTAAAATACAACAGCTCAATTTTGAGGCAAGCAAAAGAAGTGTATTAAAAAGGTCACTTAACTGAGCTGGATGCGGTCTGGAAGTGATTCAGTTGTCAAAATATACTCAATGCGAAACCCCTTTGGTAGGTACTTACACCACAAAAAGTAAAGGAACATTGTTTACTGACTCCCTGCTATGCAACTTGTGTCACCAGAGCTGTGTTTGCAGAGCTGATGCACTTCATACAAAGGGCAAGATATTTCTTTACTGTTTTACTATGTTTTACATTCACTGCACTACTAAATAAAAGCCTTTAAACAGGCCACAAAACACTGCAATAATATATTTACTTCTTAATAAAACAAACTTTTTTATAATATCGCAATAAAAGGTTTTCATTTTGTGGCAAACCACATACTATGAAAATTTGCAACATAAAATGACTTTAAAAATGTATATTAAAAGATATTTACAAGTTCTATGTCTTAAAATCATTGGGTCTAATCACTCCCACCCCACATGATGTGCATGTACAACTCCAGTTGCGGAGAAGGGAAATTAAAAGTGGAAGGGAGGCTGGGAGGGGGGCTAGCCCTGTTTCACTAATTCCAGTATCACTACCACCCCTAGTACCTTTGAAATTTCTCCGGGAACATGATGGAGCAATAGGTAAGTAATGCTGCATACCCTCTCAGTGAGAGCGTGGCTGCTCTTGCCAGCAGCAGCATACATTCTTAGTCACTACAACATATACTTCAAAGAATAAAATAAACAGCATTGAAAAAGAGCCTAGGCTTTATACTGGATGAAGATCTAAGTCAAGACACCTTGTGTAAAATATCAGCTACTCATTTCTGCATGTGCTCCAACTACAAGTAGCTTCAATAAATAGAAAATCCAGTTGTTAAGGAAAACTTGGAGCCTTTCCTTTGCTTAAGACAAGCCTGCAAATCACACTGTGAAGAGGTATGTGTGAGAAGGCTTTTTTTTCTTTTCCTCTTTCTCCCAAACAGTCAGTGTTAGTTACTTGTGATTTCAAATAAGAAAGAGCAGATTGTATTAATGCCAGCACAAAAGTGCAGAGGTCTTGCACATTTTTCAAATTGCACTTTCCAGTATAATTTTTAAATAAGATACTTGTTGTTTTTTTCTTAAAAAACAAAACAAAACAAAACAAAACAAAACAAAACACCAAGGTTATGTATTCCTTAAATATTGAATATATTCTTCAAAATATATTGTTAAAACTTTCCCTAGCTGCTCAGGTGTGCTTTTTAATATATAGCTGATATATTATTAAAGGCACTACAAAATAGACATCTCTGGAGTGCAGAAATTACTAAAAAATAACCTTCATACCACAAATATATTGAAAATATAACTGCTAAAAAAAAAAAAGACCCTATGCAATCCCACTACAATGCGTATAAATGCATGTCAGCAGTGGGCTGGATGCATTGAGGTCCTTTGGAAATGTATGAATATAGGCCTGTTAAATTTTAAAAATAGCCTAAAAAAGTTAGTGAAACCTTCAAGCATAGAAAATATTTCAAACACATTTTTCTATGACATTCTTCACTTTCTGCATCAGTTTACCAAGCCCAAATATTTACTCTTTTGCAGACGGTTCTTTCTTCATAAATAGTAAAGTGTTCCTTCAGTGTGTGTTTCTCTGCCATCCTCCTCTGCCGGCAGTCTCAATACGTCTGGTAGATGTCATGGATGGGCACCTGGATGGTGGCAGCTGGGAAAGCTGGGGGGATGTAGCCAGCGTATCCTCCATAGGCAGCAGCGGCGGCGGCGGCAGCGGCGTTCTTCTGTAGCGTGGCTATTGTTGCTGTTGCCGCAGCAGGCGCCGCGAATGGCACATAACTTGTCCCATAAATCCCGGCTGTGGGGATCCGCTGCACGTTGGGAGCCATGGTGTACACTGGCGTGATGGGGCGACCCTGAAAGGAAAGGGTAAAGACCTCAAAAGAAATACTTAATTTGTTGTTATATCTCGCTTCCACACCCTGAATTGCAAACCCCCTAGAAGAGAAGCAGATAATGGGAGGGTAGGCAGTGCATGTCCTCTTGATTGAGAGTTATGCCGTCATGGGAGGCTGTTCCCTCCCTCACAGTTTGGGTCCCCCATAGTGGGGAAAACAGTCACCCAATGTGCAGATGTCTAAGACAGGTCAGATGAACTGGAGGGCTGTTGGGCACTGTAACATCCTCAACAGCATCTCCTGAACAGAAGCAGGGCAAGAGACTAGTCTTCCCCACACACAGGATTTACATAGCAGGATGTGTGAAGTGGGATGTATGGGAAGCAGGACTTCCATGCTGAACTCACCTGGAAAGGAGGAGGCGTTGAGACCGCTGGTATTACAGCTGCAGCTGCGGCTGCTGCAGCAGCTGCTGCACTAGCTGGGTCCTGCTGGACAGCTATAGGGTTGATGATGTGCTCAACAGTGTGGATTTTACCGTCTTCCATCATCTTGGCCGGTGGTGCAGCCTGAAACATGGAGTACTGGGCACCGATGGCAGGGATGGCCACTGGAACAGACCAGACATATCAGATGCATTGGGAGAGAGTTTCCAGGACCTCATTTCAAAGAGCTCTCCCTCCCAGAGGTGCAAACTCTCCAGCAGTGGTCCTGTGCTGCTCTTACCAGGGCAGCTAGCCTCATGTGCACGCAGGAGATCTGGGGCACCTCTGCCCTTCCCGTGGGTGGAAGCACCGTGGCTGATGCATAGTGATGGGCTTGGTGCTAACTTCTTGGTCTGGAATTTTCCCCATGCTCCTGGCATGGCTGTTCTAGGGCCAGAGCCCTGCTGGGGACTGGGAGCTGCGACTTGAATTTACACAGCCCCTTCTGAGAACCTCTTGTCCTCCCTTGACCAAGAATGTGGCCTGAGCACGAGGATGGGTAGGAGTGGTAGTATCCCAGTGGGGTCCCCACTCCAGCTATTGAGATCAATAGGAAGAGCAGCTTTAGGACAGAAACATGTGGTTTGTACTGCAGAAGTTACAGGCAGCAACTGGTCTGGTTTACACACCCTCCTTTGGCCAACTCTGTGAAATATCAGTTGATTTACTATTATGCATTTCCCAGGACTAGCTTGGCTAAATATGTTTTATGCCATCTGTCTGCTACAAGATCAATCTATTTAATGAAACAAAAAGAAATTGCTCTTTATGGAAGTCTCCATCATGCCAAAATTGGACAACATGGAACAATTGGAGCCATTGTTTTTCAGACAAAGGGAAAATACTCTGGTCAGAATGATAGTGTTCTGAGATGGTGAGTTTGTATGTGGTTCAAAGCAGAGCTACATGGCATTGCTCAGGGAAGAAATGTGCTTTGCCAAGCATTTCCAATAATCACAATAATTACACACGACCCAGCAATGTGTGCTTGTAGCCCAGAAAGCCAGCTGTATCATGGGCTGCATCAAAAGCAGCATGGCCACCAGGTCAATTTAGATTTAAGGTTGTTCTAGACAGTAGGGAACTTTGCAGAGTTGGTACATCTTTACTCCTCTGTTCTGGTAGTGTGCTTTCAGAGTCATACCCTCTTCATAAAAGATGGAAGTCTTACATGTGGT
This sequence comes from Oxyruncus cristatus, assembly GCA_013399855.1. Lineage (NCBI taxonomy): Eukaryota > Metazoa > Chordata > Aves > Passeriformes > Cotingidae > Oxyruncus > Oxyruncus cristatus. Next base: position 1,377,670 of record VXAY01003249.1, on the reverse strand, counting down.
ACCTCTTAACTAGATCAGCTGATCTGGTTGGGGAAAACAGAACAGGTACTTCTGTGTTCAAAGGCTGTGCTGGAACCATACGAGCGGGCAAGGTCTGATTAAAAAATCTGAACCTCAACATGCTTAAAGTGTAGAAATATTTAGACTTGAGGTTCAGGGTTTTGTTAGGCAGTCAAATGAAATACAGACACCACTAATAGGTATGCATTTCAAAGAACACCTTATAAGCATCCTTTAGTAATACCTGGAATTCCTGAAGTATCTTTGCAAACACACATAGCAGTAATATTTTCTGATTCTGAGTGGGTAGTTTTATCAGGAAATCTGATCTGTCTTTGGAAATAGCTCTAATCTTAGCAGCCTTCCTTTGTCGCTAGACTTTTTCTCACGTTGTCTCACCCAGCTGTTATGAAGAACTCTTCAACATCTTAATGATCTCAGAGGTCTTTTCCAACCCAGTTGATTCTATGATTCTATGATTCATGAGATGCAAGCTGTAGTTTTCACTGACAGTATGGAGCATGTTTTGGGAAACCACTGTAGGTCTATTATTAAACACCGCTTAGATCCTGCAGTTGCAGTTTACATGGAAAGAGGAATGAGGAGAAGGCATGAGGACTTCTGCAAGGGAGTTTGTCCCCATCACCTGCAAGGACCTTCTTTCTCAGGCCAATTTTCCAAAAGAAAATCTTTCCAAACAGGATCCTGAGTACTTGCAGATCTCCAGCCTTCTTCACCTGGGAATGGCAAGGGCTGGATAGTCAGCTGAGAAAGTGGCAGAAGGGGCAAAGCCCTGCCCCAGCCCTTGGGCTGGCTTGCCACAACCCAGCAGAGATGAGGGCTCTCCTGTAGGCACTGTATTGCTGCAAGCTGGACCCTGAGGGGTCCCTGCACTGCTCCTTCCCGAAGCTGCTGTTGATGATGGAGGAGCTTGCCTCAGTCAGGGACTTTCCTGCAATGGGAAAGCCCCAGGTCCTTTTCTCAGCCTTGTAGCACTGGAGAAATACAAATTTAACAGGGGAGAGCTCTGGCCTGTCTGGAAATCTAGGACAGGAATCTCCCAGAGTGAAATTAGCATTGAAGACATTAATAGAGAGATTGCTCTTAGAAACCATGCTCTAGTGTACATGACTAGATGGAGAGGAAAGCCTGCTTCCTCCTGAGGAGGTGCAAAAGGGGATGGGAGGAGTGGGCATTGTTTCAGGCCTACTTTTCTTTGTCCTGAAGAGTTCCCAGATGATTCTGTTCCCTGTCCTGCAATGTGCCGCTTGTTTAAATAAAGCCTGGCTAGAAACAGGAGGCATCTAGGACAGGGGAGCACTGAGCCCCAGCCCTGGAGGGGCCCTTGCATGCCTGACAGAGAGCTTGGAATGGGGATTTGCCTGCCGCCTCTGCTTTCCTCCCCTCCTTGCACATACTAACCTGCACCAGGCTTAATGGCCACCGGATTGACGGCCGGTAACTCCAAGTTGGGAACCAGCTCGTATCCTTTCTCCTGCTGTTTTCCTTTGCCTTCATGGTACCTGCTGTAGATTCCACGGCCGGCGGAGTATCCCCCCAGGTAGGAACCCCTGGGGCCTGGGGCTCTGTTGCCAGCTGCACCTCGCCCTCTGCCTCGTATGCTGCCTGCTTATGATAACAACATAGAAGAGGATGGTGAATAATGGAGAGCAACAACCCCATGGGGAGCACGACTGACCCCAGGCTGAGATCCAGAGGCACATACTTAGAGATGTGGCTGTTGACGTTAGCATGACCTGAGTCCCAGTGAACCTGCTTAGGAAAACAGAAGTGCCTTAGAAACATCCAGTAAGCCTACACTTGTTTTGCTTTTGATGTTTCTGAGCATTTATGCTGGTGCTCATTTATACTGTGCAACTCTTGTGGCAAGTGTTAAGGGTTCAATGCACTCAGCAGAGAGAGAGGATCCTCAAGGTGATTTCTGTGCATTAGGAACAGCTTCTGTTTCAGCTGTCCTCCAGAGGAGACTCAATCTTTCAACTGGCTGCAATGGGACCCTGTGGAGATGGTATCTGGACCTTCTACCTGGCCTTTAACCAGCCTTGTCCAACCACTGTATATATTTTTACAAGTGTTGTTTGTTTTCTCTCTATCTTATTAGAAATGTGAATATACCCCATCTCCAAAAATACTGCCGTTATATATCTTGTTAAGTCTACACGTGTTATGACAGTACTTTGAACACTGCAGTATTAATGCACTCAATGATGGTCTAATTGAATATTTAGGCTGTCAGTCAACTCCTTCATAGTTCATTGCAAGTACAAATCTGGAAATTGAGGAGAAGCTGAAATTCTTGATCAACTACGGTTAAAAATATTTCTTGGTTTACATAGGTACTTTAGGAATATATTCATGCTAAACTTCCTGTTACATGGAAATACACATCAAATTTCAGGAAACTCTAATTCTTTTAAGTACAGGGTAATTGTAATTATAGCACCAGTTATAGCTGATAGGGCTTTTTATGAATAACAGATTTTTGGTTAATTTTTAATGACTGTAACTGATAACTAATGAAAGTATACACAATAAAAGAATTATTTTGCACTCACGTGATTCCTTTTGCTTGTAGCTCTCAAATTACTTTATAAAGGACATAGTACAACTGTCATTTTAATGTGGTGGGTAAATGATACCTAGAGAGCTCCTAGCTAAGGCTTTCCCTGACATCCCTCCCTGATGACCAGGTCATCATACCCATACTTCCAGAGCACTCTGTCATGATTGCTAAAACTTAGGATCCAGCTTCCTTCTTTGGAAGGAGACATCAGAAGCTGGAATCCTTAGACCTACTCAGACTTAGTACAGCACTCATAACAGCTGGATCCCTCTCTTCCCCATCCCCCATCCCATGCTTGGTCTGTTATCTCATTCTTAACTATATTTTTGATGCCTCCTTTCTACTAGCCTGTACATTAACAATTATTTAGAGATAAATACAATTTGTATAGTCACAAATTAAAGTGAGACCAAACAGAAGTATGGCGAAAATACCTATCAAAGAGTATTTAAGAAAAAATTGCGTAGCACCATCTGTCCTTTGGCTCAGGCAGACCTTGGGTTGCATCAGCCTGAGATCATACCTGCCCATCATATCCCCTAATTGTGCTTACTAACCTTTCACAAAGTAATCTCTGTTGGGCCCAATCAAGGCATTGTATGGATATCCATAATATGCTAGTGTGTAGGGATCACAAGAGTAAACATAGTTAGGTTGCTGAGTAACTTCGGACGTTGCTGCACCCCCTCCTTTTGCTGCTTTCTGGTAGCGAGTGTATTGCTCCTTGTCTACCGGCTTGGCCAAGGTAACCTCCAGGCACGAGCCTTCCAGTTCGACACCGTTAAGGTTGTTCATGGCATGAATGGCATCTTCCCTGGTTGTAAAGTGCACAAAGGCGTAATCACGTATTTTTTTCACTCTCTCTACACAGCCAGGGTTAAACTGACCAAAGACCTTTTTAATGGTGTCCTCTGTGGTCTCAATCATTAAATTCCTTACATAGAGGATTTTAACTGTCTCCATGACATCTTCATCCACATCTATCTCTGGCTCTGCCCAGTCAACAGCAATCTGATGTCCCCACAGCTGGATCCTTCCCGGCATGAGTTTCCTCCTGGCCATTGCTGCTGCTCGATGGCTCTCATACTCCACAAAGGCGAAACCTCTGTTCTTCATCTTGTCTGCAGCGCTGGCATACACGATGACATCCAGCACGCCTTCTGTCACCTTGGCGATCTCTTCTAGGATCTCCTCTCTCTTCTTCATCTTGGGAATGCCTCCAATGAAGAGCCGGCAGTTATCCACACTGCAGCACACACCCAGCAGCCTGCCGGGGCGGATTTCGTAGTTATTCAGCTCCCTGACAGCACGCTTCGCCTCGTGCTTCTGTGTGTACATCACAAAGGCGTACCCGCGGTTCTTCCCATCAAAGTCCATCATCAAGCGCATTTCGTAGATGCGGCCAACAGACTCAAACACGGGGACGAGCTCATCTTCATAGACATCACGGGGGATTTTGCCCACAAAGACTTCACAGCCGCGAGGAGGGTGCAGGCCCTCCCAGCCTGGAGGAGGGCCGCCGTACTTGCGTTGCCCGTTCTCCTGGATCATGCTATATCCAGTGCGGGCCATGAGAGCCAGCAGAGCCGCCTCATTGGGCGCACCAGCAACGCCTTCAGGGACTTTTGTGGTAGACACGTTGGTGGAATCATTGTTCATCCTTGCAGTGGAGTCCTCAGCAGTCATGGTGTCAAACTCATTCACAGTCTGATAAAACCTGGGCAAAGGAAGAAGGAGGACACTTGTTAAAATCTGGTAGCTACCACCAGAATTCCACCTCTCCTTTTGTTTTCCTATAGTTCTACAAGTTTGTTTTTCAAACTGTGACTAAGGCTGCAGAAAAGCAGAGGAACTAGCCACATTAGCCTGAGGAGTGATACTGCAGAGGGAGTGTATCCTGGACATAGGCACAGTCCCTCTTTGAGGAAGGTGGTTGAGGATCACCTGCCTGTACCTTCCTGGCATCAAGAGCTGCTGCCATAGGATTACTCCTGAACAGCATAAGTGCCAGGTGACATATTCCATGGTGAAAGATGGCAAATGCATGAGAAGCACCAGACAGTGTTTCCATTGGATAACAGCCCCTTGCTTTTCTAGACCTTCAGAGTAACTGTTGAGTATAGCTGAACACAGTTCACACATTACATTACATATTAGCCTCAGGGGAGGACAATTCTTGTTCTCTTGTGTAAAGGGCGATCTGACAAGCTTCTGAGTTGCCTGCTGCTTGTGTTACAATGTCTGATATGTTTGTATCTTCCATTATTACAATAGGACTTCACAAAAGCTGAAAAGAATCACTCCCTTATGACAGGCAACTTGCTTTAGACCAAGCACCCAGCAGAGACCTGCAAGATAAGCCAGCAAGAGGAAGCCAAATTTCAGAAACCTGATTCTGAGCATTTGAACACAGGTGAAGAGCAAGAAATGCAGATATACAGGAGGAGATGACCATGCTATTAACCTTAGCTGCAAGGCAGTGCACTTCCTCTCCAAGCAGAACTAAATAACACACTCTGGGACTCTGAGAGGTTTTAATTCATTGACGTTTAAAGCTGGAAAAGTCCATCAGACTGTTTAATACCAGTGATTGTATATGACATGGATCATTACATTTTATTGTTATTTGCACACTGAGTCTTATAATATTTATCTGAGTAAATCATATCTTCCAAAGGGACCTTGGCTTTAAGGAATCAGAGAGCTGTAGACTCCTCTCCTCCCTATATGACATGTTTGCTAATCACTCCATCAGACAAGCAAGTGTGCTGTATCTCTTATGGGAATATGTCTGGCTTTTCCTCCAGATAGGATTACTTGTTAAACCTTTCTCTGATAGACTAAAGAGTCTTTCAAGGCTTCAGCTTTTGTCTTATAGTGATATTTAAGTTGTGCAATCAAGACACAACTCTATGTTTTTAATAAAACATTCAGCTGACCTCTTGAATTCATTCACAATTAGTCTTTTTTCACCTAAAATTTTTATTTGTGGGTCTTCGGTCAGTTCTCTAGAGTTTCAGCTTTTTTTACCTTTCCTATATACAGGGATGAAGAACATCCCTCCTTCTTCTCCCCACATCTCTGTATTGCCAAGGCCTTTTTCTTCACACCTACTAGCAAATAACATGGAGTTGTTTGGTTTTTTTCCCCTTCAATTTTAACCTCAAATCCTTTATAGAAGCATCACTTGCTGGTGCTATGTCCCATGTAGCAGGCCTGTCTTGTGTTTATTACTCCTAAATGTCACAGCCTTGCATTCAGCCCTGTCCCAACTGCCTTTTGAGTAGATCCCACATATTGAGTGCTACATGATTGGCTCCTTCTAGTTGTTTTTTACAACTCTATCAGCCTTTGCTTCATCCACTTATTTATTTGTTGTGTTTTGTCTTCATTACCGATTTGTGGATGGAACTGTCAAAATACACTGATCCTTGTAGGAAACTCCGCAAACAACCATAAGAAATGCTCCCAATCTGGGTTTGACAGGCTTCTTTTCCAAAAAAAAAAAAAATAGGCAAAGCTTTGGCCAGATTTATTTATCCTATGTAGCTCTATTATTCAGTGGGACACAGGTTTCTCTCTGTCCCACAGGGACTCAGATACATATAACCTTCATTAGAACAATTTGGCCATTGCACTGGTTACCATGCAGGCAGGTCCTTCACTCGTACAGGAAGCCCAAGTCCACAGAAATATGGGCAAAATTTAGGCACCTAGGTCTGATCTGTATCATCCAAAGAATCCATTTAAATTCTAGTAACCTCAACACCTCAGATTTTTTTCAGTAAAGCTCTTGACCTGCCCAGAATTGTGCTCGTCTGTACCCAGAGATGCCTCTGCACCAGCCAGGGCAAGCACCACTGTGTTTGGTTCAGATCCTAAATGTGTTTGGGATTGGGAAACCAGACCTCTGAACTATGCTCTGTGGTTTTGGACCATGAGTGTTACACACTGATGCTTCTGAGCCATTTTAATTTAAAAATATGGAGAGCAGAGGGGAAGATAAAGAAGATGGAGGGCAGTAATAGTGATGCTGATGCTCAGCAATACTTTAGAAAACATAATTCCTTTGAAGTAAGGTCTTTCATGGAATTGCCTCAGTTTTGATAGCTTCTTGCTTTAAAATGCTGTTGATTAACATGTTTCTCTCAGATTCATATGTTCCCCTGTAACAGTCAGACATTTCAATTTTATTCCTGGAAATTATTTGACATAATTAAGAAAATTAAGGCATAGTAAAACAGTTTCATTTGTCACTTAACAATTTGTTACTAAAAATGTAACTTCACCTTTCCTGGAATGAAAACAAAGCTTGTTATACAAACACTTTACGGGGAAATAATCATTCCCTTTACATGAGCTACCTGTTGGCAAGTGAAGTACTTATCACCCCAATTTTGTCTAAGTTTAGAAATGAGTAATTGCCATCAGTTGTGGGTCAACTTACAAAACAAAAGTATCTGTTTTCTGTTATCTGCTGAGCTTGGTTGCTGGGGCTGTAGTCTAGAAAGCTACAGGTGAGCACTGGGATTGTGGAGTGAAGAGACATGAAGCAAAGCCTCCCCTGACCACCAGAAAGCAGCTGGTAACTCAGTGGCCATGCAGGAACTGGCATGTTCTCCAGCACTTTGCATCGAACCAGCAGGATGATTTCTAATACTGGAATTTGTTCTTGAAGCTGCTTCTGAGTGCTGATGGCCACCTTTGCTGCAGACACTATCATATACCATTTGTGATAGTGCATAATTAAAAATTCCTAGTGAACCTAAAATGCTTTTATCCCTATCTAATTTACTAGGAATCAAGATTTGTGGTCAAATGTGGTTTGGGTTTTTTTTTCCTGTGCAGCTCCATACAGCTGGGTTTCATAAGTAGATACTGCCTAAGAAAGTTAGCCCATGTAGCCCCAATTGATATAACTAAATACACACAACAACTTATTCATTGCCACATGTCACAATCAATACCTTCACAGAGTTCAGATTTCATATATCCTGAGATTAGCTCAGTTAGTAAAAACTTGGTGCTAATAATGCCAAGGTCAGTGGTATCAATGCTAATAATGCCAATGGGTACAGGCCATTCACTTAAAAGCTGGACTCAGTGATCCTCGTGGGTCCCTTCCAACTCAGAATATTCTGTGATTCTACCTTAATAAGAAAAAAAAACACAGGCATGTCTGGTCTGAGAGCTCTCCTTTCCTGTTTATGCTGACTTACAAGACGGGCTACCAATACAACCTAACCTTTTTATGTTGAAAACCAGTCCCTCTCAAGAAAATGGTTTCAAAAAATACCATTTTCCAAAGTGTTCAACCCTACTTGTGCACTTTTTTTAGTCCACAGTAAACTGGTTATGAAAACTTGCTATCATATGTTGTGGGTGTACACAAGACATGAACTAATACTATGGGCCCAGTGGCCTTAGTAAAGCCAAACTGATTTCGGTACATCCACTACGTGTGATAAATGCTAGTAGAGGCAAAAATTTAAGCTACATTAAAATGTAGTGTCTGCCTTGATTTCTAGTCACCGAGGAAGAAGGTACACCTGATCTTGATGACATAGATTCATAAAAGAGAGACAAAAATTTTGCGAATGAGAAAAGTTGTGTTTTGGAGACAACTAACTAGACAATGACTCATTAGCAGGCCTGAAACAAGACTGTCTTATTTTCTTTTTAGAAAAAGGTAAATCCTGCTTGATTGTTCAACACTGTGTTAGATGGATGCTAACATCTGCCAGCCTGCCAAGAGCCAGGCTTACGAACCCCTTCGTTCACCATCTCTGCTCCAAGGACTCTTCCTTGCATAGGTGAAATATCAAACATACAGGTTTCACTGAAACCATTCAAATTTCACTTTCTCTTGCTTACAAAACTCCTTCCCTGCTGCCAACAGGACAGGTGTAAATAGTTCTTGCCCTAAACATTAATTACCTTCTTTTTAACCTATTTTTTTTAACATCACAGCTCAGAATATTAAATGGGAGACTTACCATGTTGGCAGTGACTGACCTAAAGCATACCATGAGCAGGCTGATTAACTAAGGCAGATTTTTTATTAAATAGAAATACCACACCTTGATTAACAACAACAAAGGGCCCAATGCTGATGTCCCTTGTGCCAGGGCAAAGGCAGATTGGGGCCCCAGCAAGAAACCAATGCCCTAAGTCCATATATCAACTAATCCTTAGGCTAGTTCAGATCAGGGCAGTGCCCTGTGAAGTTAGGCAGCCATGTGCTCCTCTGTTGATCCCGGTGTGGTCAGATAGGTTTTTACAAACACAGGGACACAGCAGTGTCCTTGGGGCAGTAACTGTGTGTCCACTTCACTCACGTGCTCCTAGAAAATGAGGTTGTTTATGTTTGGACTTAATTCATCCCTCCAGTTTTGTACTACATAAGTACATCATGTGTCCTTCTGTGGGTGACACAACCTCCAGCAGTCACATAGCCTGGGGATGGGTGCCAGCACCATGGGAGGCAGCAGGAGAGACCAGGGAGACCAGTGTCTCTGTGATAGCTGTCAGGGGCAGGGGATGGGGACACCCATCCCCCACTTGCAGACCATGTACCAAACAAACTCGGGTTGAGCTAACAGGGCGTGTCTTCATGGACGCTGCACAGTCACCCACTTCCCTCAAGAAACTGCCACAGTTTTGCATTTTAAACCACAGCTGCTGCAGGGGGAAGGTCGGTTGCTAAAATTTTAAATACACTCTGTTGGCAGAGGGAAATAACAGCTACTGGTTTAAATGTGACCTCCCTAGTTTTTTCAGTTGAAATAATAAGGGAAAATGTTAATCCTACTGCTGATAATAGGCAGCAGCTCTGAAAGCATGGCTGTCATTAAAGTTCTTTATTTTCAAAATCTGACTCTATTCTCATGACAACTTTATATGCATAAAGTGTATACAAAACCAACAACAGCTTACTAAGAACAACTGTGTAACTTTATCACAAACATCAGATATCCACAGAAATGTTCCTGCTGAAAACCCAGTTTGCTTGTTAGAGATTATTGGCTGCACAGAATAATTCAGGGGTCTTACCACTTCTAACTACAGCAGCGACTTGAGCATTTTTTCCAGTGTAATGTGTCAGTCACCTTCCCATTTAAAGATAACTAAATTATCATTTTGTAACAGTTTTCTTTTTCTTGGCAAGACTGTCACTCTGTTCCTGCTCATTATTCGCATAAATGAGCTGAACAAAGCAGAAATCTTTGAGACTGTTGCCGAAGTAGAGCCATGGCATGCCCAGCTGCGGGACCAAGGGCCAGCCTAGCGCCCCTGCAGCTGCAGCCACGGCAGGGAGCTGGTGTGCAAGGTGCTCCTTCCTGAACTAATGGTGAGATAGGATGTCCCACCTCTTTTACAAAAGGGCCTAACATGGCCACTGGCCCTGCAAGCGCTCACTGCCATCTCCTGTGCTTCTCAGCAGAACACTTTGCCCTCTGTTTGCAATTAGTTTAGGAGACATCCTGCTGGAGGCAGCATCCTTGGCTCCTCTCCATGCACAGTGCAGACAGAGGCCAAGCAGGCAGCAAGCAGGTGCAGTAAAAAAAGGGTCTGATCTTTGCTGCAATATCCATGCACAGACTTCGCCTGATTCCAAATTAATTTATATTTCAAGTGTAAAAGGCTAGACCTCAGAGTGGTTTTCAACAGGAATTGGACCACATCTTGGTTTCCTAGCTGCTACCTCTAATGAAATGCCAATGTCTGAAATTGAATCTTGTGGAGGGTCAGTGCAAGGCAGTGCAGGATTTAAGCACAACTTTTTAGCCAAGGACCTTTTCTGAAGGTCTTTCATAGAGGAAAGGAAAGGTTACTTGGGATGGATAATGTCTTCACACTTTTACAAAAAGCAGTACCTGAGGCCAACAGGCCATGACAATGTCTGCAGTGTGTCAGACATATTGCTTTTCCTGCAGTTGAAATGGGTGAAGAAGTTGCCCCAGGCTAGACTAAACACTTTGAAAAGGTGGATTTTCTTAATCTGGATCATTTTGGCAAAACTCTGTGGGGAAAGTGGTGGACTGCATCAGCAGACCTGAAGGGGCAGGAACATTGGCTGGCAAGAGACTTGATGAGTAGCTTGTGATGAGCAGCTCAGAAGAGAGTAATCTCAAAGATCAAATCAGCACTAGTTATTGACAACGACACGTCTATCTGCTGTGCAAGTCATCCTGCTGCCAGCACCCCTAAAGCACTGCTTACTCTCAACATCATTGCGTGCCTGAATTAGGTCATCAGACTTTTCCCTCTCCAGCCAGGGTCACCTGGAAGGAATCTTTTGGCTCAGATGCTGCATGGAACATGAGATGCATATGCAGCTGCATTTGCTGCACTGAATCATTTCCCATGTATGTTCAGGCAAGAACATGTACAGCAGGGCTCACTGCCCAATAGAAGTACTATACTTTAACATGCAGAGAGCAGAAGTGTAAAGAACCTGAGGGATAGGGTAAGACCAGCTCACTAAATCCTCAGGCTAGCTGCTGAAATTAGGACAAGAGGAAACAGCCTCAAGTTGTCCCAGGGAAGGAAAAATTTCTTCATTGAAAGGGCTGTCAAGCACTGGAATGGACTGCCCAGGGAAGTGGTTGAGTCATGATCCCTGGATGTATTTAAAAGACATGTAGATGTGGCACTTAAGGACACAGTTTAGTGGTGGACTTGGCAGTGTTAATGGTTGGACGCAATGATCTTAGAGGTCTTTTTCAACCTAAAGATTCCATGATTTCATGAAATTCCCACCTCTGCTAGTGGTGACATTTGGCATCCTAACCTAGGGCCTATCATAAGGGTTTTGACCACTGATTTAATTGCAAGTGTTCATATTTCATGCTTAAATTTCAATTTTATTCTGGTCAGTTAGTCGAGATCCCCTGATATGGGGCAAGTTAATGTTCTGGGCCTGAAAAGGGACTGCAGGACAGATCTACCACAGAGAGGGTTTGTGCACAGTTTTCAGTTGCCTAAATTTGTCCTAAGTGGCTTAAGAATTTTAAAAATGGTTGGTTTAAAACTCACCAAAACCTACTGATTTTGTCCTCTTATAGTATCAGATTCAAAGAAAGAAAAGAAAATGAAGTGTGATATTTTCAACAGTACTCAGCAGGTAGTACTCAGTAGATAGCACTACTCCTTCGGCATTAGTTACAAGACTCTAATGGCTGCTATATTTAAGAGATGACGAACAGTACTGAAAATCCTGCTTTAAAGATCTTGCAGGGATGGGTTATGTTCTCCATGAACCAATCAAAGCAATGTATTTGGCTTAAAAAACTGGAACAAAATTACTAGAAATCTCTTCTTTTGCTTCTAGCAAAAGTTTTAAGAGGAAAACACCTGAAATTATTCTGTAAATTAACATCCTGGAATTTCCCAGGATAAAGTTTGAATGCTAATCGGATTCAGCAAGGAACATATATGTTCAATGATTGGCTACAACTTCAAACCAGGATTTTAAGGTTAAACTTCTTATTTTCATCACTGTCATTAAGAACAATAACAATCACGGATTTAATTCTCTTAGCCATATTATACCAGTTCCCTTAGCCTACTAATCTTATCTTAGAGCAATTTTATGTGCAATTTAAAAAATGGAGCTAAAATTATTATTCCCATACAAAATAAAGTCACCTTGTATTGTGCAAACTTCCTGCCTATTCTGTTATCAGCCCTCTCTTCATCCTTCTATGGCATATTTAATCTGGTGTATGATTCACCTTGCATTATCTGTAAGCACTATCAATGCCCAGCAGTGAACATTCCCAGTGTGAAAGTCCCTCAACCACCCAACCTCCTGCTTCAAACCTGCAAAAATAGTGTTCAATGAGGTATCAGAGTCACGAGGATCATTGAGTCCAACTACTGGCCCTGCACAGGACCATTCCCAAGAGTCACGCCATGTGCCTGACAGCATTGTCAGGCTTTATACTGTGACTACTTCCCAGGGGAGCCTCTTCCAGCACCAAACCACTACCTGAGTAAAGAGCCTTTTTCAAACATCGAACCTAAACCTCCCCTGACACAACTTCAGGCCATTCCCTCAGGTCCAGTCACTGGTCACCATAGACAAGAGATCAGTGTCTGTCCCTCTTCTTCCCTTGACAAGGAAGTTTTGACTGCAGTGAGGTCTCCCCTCAATCTCCTCTTCTCCAGACTGAACAGACCAAGTGACCTCAGCCACTCCTCACACAGTTTCCCCGCAAGGCCCTTCACCATCTTCGTTGCCCTCCTTTAGAGACTCTCTAAGAGCTTTATATCTTTCTTATTCTGTGATGCCCAAAACTGCACACGAAATTCAAGGTGAGGTCGCACCAGTGCAGAGCAGAGCGGGACAATCCCCTCCCTCAACCAGCTGATGATGCTTTGCCTGATGAGGTTGGCCTTCCTGGCTGCCAGGGCACTGCTGACTCATATTCAACTTGCCATCAACCAGGACCCCCAGATCCCTTTCTGCAGCACTGCTTTCCAGCATCTCATTCCCCAGTCCGTATATCCAGCATTGCCCCATCCCAGGTGCAAAATCCGGCACTCTCCATCATTGAACTTCCTCTGGTTGGTGATTGCCCAGTCCTCTCATTTGTCGAGGTCTTTCTGGAGGGCCTTCGAGGGAGTCAACAGCTTCTCCCAGTTTTGTGTCATCTACAAACTTGCTCGGTGTCCCTTCCAGTCCTGTGTCCAAGGAATTTATGAAGATATTGAGCATCACAGGGCCTAAGATGGAGCCACTAGTCACCACTGGTGACAGATCACCAATCTGATGTTACCCCATTCACTGTTACTCTCTGTGCTCGACCCATGAGCCAATTGCTCACCCACCACAAGATGTGTTTATCCAGCTGTGGGCTGGACAGTTTGTCCAGAAGGATCCTGTGAGAGACAGTATTGAAAGCTTTACTGAAATCCAAAAAGATTACATCAACTGGCTTCCCTTGATCGACTAGGTGGGTTACCTTGTCACAGAAGGAAATCAGGTTGGATAAGCAGGACTTTCCTCTCATGAAGCTGTGCTGGCTGTGACCAATGACTGTATTGTCTTGCAATACTTCCCAGAGTTTTATAAGTTTTTTAGTACTCCCAGAGCAATCTTCTCCATAATTTTACCAGGCACTGAAGTGAGACTGACAGACCTGTAGTTTTCAGGATCCTCTTTCTTGCAAATCAGGACAACATTTACCAGCTTCCAGTCAGCTGGGACCTCTCTGCATTCCCAAGACCACTCAAAAATCTTTGAGACAGGTTGTGCCATGACATCAGCCAGCTCTTTGAAGATTCAGGGTTAAATTCCATCAGGCCCCATAGATCTGCAGGAATCCAGCTGGAGCAGCAGATTCCACACAGTTTCAGGTTTGACTAGGAGCTGATCATTCTCTCAGTCATGGTCCTTCAGCTCAGGGCACTGATAGTCCCTTGGTCCATCATTCATGTTGAAGACAGAGGCAAAGAAAGCATTAAACATCTCTGCCTTGTCTCTGTCCCTGTTTGTGAGGGACCATCCTCATCCTGTAACAGGCCGATGATGTTTCTGTCCTGCCTATTGTCCCCCACATTTCTGGTCAGCTTCAACTACAGTGAAGCTTTGGCCACATGAATTTTCTCCCTACAGTTGCAAGCAGAATCTCTGTGTTCTTCCCATGACATCTCAAATAATAAATTATGAAAAGTTTCCTGAGCCTACCTGTACTTTTTACCATTGCTTTTTGATGATCACAAGTGAAAATTTATTCATGCATATATGGTTTTCCCATTATGAGAGTGAAAAATTATCTATGTACCAAAGCACCACCAACACCTAGAGCATCCTACCAACATGGCCCTGCTTCTACAATGTGAATTCTGTCAATGCCAAGCGTGTTTCTTGAGTATTCTTGTGCTGCTGCAGTGCCAAGCTAGCCACCTCAGCTTATACTTCTGAAGGAAGTTTGGGTAAGTAAAACCCAGTCTCCTCCCTAATTTCATAATGCACTTTGCTGCAAGTCATTTAAACTTTGTCCAACAAGTTGTGTAACCCCTATGTTGTACTGTTTGCCCCAGCTTCGTCTTCTACTGAGTCCATTTCAAAATAATTCTATAACTCTCAGCTATTTTGATAGGACTGGTCACTGGCTGAGGCTGAAGTTATTACCCTGCAAGGTACTGAAGCCACATATTGAGGAAAGCTTAGAAGATGAGAGATGGTTTGTGTAATCACTCTTATCAGCTAAATCAGGAAGCAGCACAACCCTTTCCTTCTTCTCAAATTCCCATATTTAAGTCTAGTCAACATAAGCTATTATTACCATGATCAGACAGGAAAATTTGTGACATACAAAGTTCAGTGTAGTCACTTGGTATGTAACAAGTCTTTCCTAGTTTGGATGAGCCATACTTGATGGAAAACTTTTTGCGGTGTTTCTTTACCACCAAGCAATTAAACTCTCTTCTCAGCAGAGATCCTGACACAGATAAGTGTGTCCTCCTTTTATTAATTTTTAAAAAGCACTCTACTTAGAAAGAGAGAAGTGTTTCACTCAGGGTGGACTAGGAGTTCACAAGCTTTTGCCATAAGAAAGATAGGAAAAACAATGTTCTGCAGCTGAAAAACAAAACCACAACTAGACTCATCTGTTAATTATTACACAGGAAAGATAAGACATTCACCTATTTCACTTCTTGCTCCTTTGAAGAAAAATCTTACGTATGAACACAGTGATTTAATTCTATCACTGAAAATGTCTGTGAAAGGCTTTGTTGAACTCTGGAGTAGAGATGTGTGCATGCGCTTCTTTGTTATTGTAACATGGAACACTCTATCTATCTGTCTGTCTACATAAACATTACAGTATTATGTTCCACCCCACAGTGCAACCAATAGTATCTAAAAAAGTTCACAAACTACAGTTCCCTTTTCAGCTTTTCTGATCAAACCTTTTCAGCTAATTCTTCCAGAGATCCCAGAGCGAAACAGAACACATCCTGCCTGTTCATATAAAGTCTACTCGCTTAATCAAATTTATTACAATAAAAATAGCTTCAGACTTTTCAGTTTCCCCTAATCTCATGCACTGTTTTTATTACAGCATTCTCAGTTTTGTGTATATCACATGAACACTGCAACAATTGGGGGCCCAACCTGCAAATCTGCTTTCAGCAGGAGGCCGGGATTCCAGGGAAAGCTGAAAGTGGCTCAATATGTTCCCTCCCCCTCAGGTCACAGAAATGAAAATCAACATAAAGCAAACCACAGTTGAGATGAGAATGCTGACTGCTCAAAGTACATTAAACTCAAAGCATTTGCCCTAGTCCAGGGCTGGGGTTTTTGTTCTTCTTTTTTTTTTCCCCTTTGTGCACTGACATTTGACCCTTTTTATAATGTGCACCTTGCACCACTGAAACCCAGTTAGTTATTAATTAAACTCAGGTACCAATGGCTGACTTGTACATATCACGCTTTTAACTGCCTGGCGTTGCCGTGCATGGAGGAGAGGGGGATGGAAGTCAATTGTCTTTGCTGTGAAATTCTGTCATATCGGCAGAAAGGAGCTGCAAAATGCAGCAATTTGTACCTGACCTCTGATCTAAGAAGTTTGTACAGACCTTTGAACGTTGGATTGAAATTGAGAAACCAGGTTTACAAGTACAAGGAAGAGGTTTCCAGCACTCGTTACCTGTGCCCAGGGTTAATATTATAAATAAAAAAAAAATGTTTAACCAAGGCAGGAACTTTCTCAGGGGGCACCACTCCTGCACTGGGTTAATTCAAGACAACATAAGTCTCCTGAAATTACAGCTCAGTTGGAAATACCTATGGTTTGGAAATGAAATGTCTGTTCACTCCAGAAAAGGAGTGGGATTTGAGACAGATGTAATTTGAAATTCACCTTTTGTTGACCTTAACTGGGATTATTTTTTTTTAATTAAAAGCTGAAGAAAGAAGACAAGGATCATTTGATTCAATATATAATTTCTTAAGCAAAGAATGGAGTTGAAATGCAGAATTGAATAGAAATTATTAAAAAGAGTAGCAAAATGGCTACTCCTTTGTTAACTTTATTTATTTTTATACAACACATTATCTAATCTTGGTTATACATTATATGAGAAACACATGGAAAAATAATCAAACCAACAATATTACAACAAGCTCTTAAAAGACAGTCATGTGGCCTTGCCTTGACAAGCAGAAAGGACATTTTTGCAGTTCTGATAGATTAACCCTGTTAATTTAATTAAAAACCTCTCTCACCTCTTTTGTACAATGGCAAGGTCTTCGGTGCGACATCATCGGCTAAGACCAACATGCACCACTGTGGACCCTGCATTGGGTGTGAAGGCTTTCAGATGTCAGCTGTAATAACATGATTGAAAAAGATGTCCTTTCTGCAACCCAGCCTGTCTGTCCATGGAGCACTGCAAGGGATGGCAGTAACATTTTGCCACGACATCCCTCACGTGTTCTGAGCACTGGCTGTCATCCATGGCAAGCTTGGATGTGCAAACAGTGAGGGAGCCCTTTACACACACATTTTGAAGCATGGCTTCAATCCCACCTAGCTCAGGACAGGACACCACTATATACAGCTGCTGCATCTGGTCCACACACAAAATGACATTTTTGTCGTTGATTTTAATTGAACCTTACTTACAACATCTACATTATTTTTTTTCCAAGTTTAAGTTCAAAATTCATTATTGTTATCAGCACTGGCCCCAATAAAACAATAAATTAATAAATAAATAAGCATGAACAGATTAGTGTCACGTGTCCAATGTCATATACAAGTCTCACACATTTCACATGCTGCTTAAGCAGAATATGAATAGAATAATATCAGAAGTTGATATTCTTAAAATGCTATCAAATTTTTAATATGCAGAATGAGTTATATAGATTCATTTGTATCAATACTTGCATACATACCCTGCTTGCTTAACCTTTCCAAATACCTTCAATCCACAAGCCCCAAATTTTGTACCAGAAGCTGATAATCCACTTTAAAGTTTGATTTTTTTCATGTCAATCTCTTGAAAAAGCAGAACAAAATACCAGGCAGCACAAACAGACAATGGCAGAGACAGACTGACTGAAAACACAACAGCAAGCAGTTGTAATTGGCTACCTTTCAGTTCATTAATTTAAGGTAGTAGAAAAAATATCTTTGAAATATGATTTTGTTTTCTTCTGTCTAAAATATCAGCAGTTTAGTTTTCACTGTTCAGATGTTTGCTTTGGTGTTATGAAAATTCTTTTAGATATTCACATGTTGATCTCTTAGTTCAAGCTTACAAGCAGTTGCTACCTTCTCAAATAACTCCTTGGGACCCTCTGAAGGAAGGCAAAGCCCCAAACCAGTACCTGGATGATGATATACTTTTGGTCACAACTCCCTGATAAATAGAAAACAAATAAAAAGCCCTCCAGAGCAAACAAGATTTCCCTTACCTCTCTGATCCTGCGATCGAAGTGCAACAGATTAAGAGGACTTGCGCCTTTGCCCGAGCAACCTTCCTTCCTAATGGCAAAAGCCGTGTAACCTGGTTATACAGTTTATGCATCTCTTTATTGGCCAGCGAGCGTTAGCCATTTAAATTCCTTGGGAGTCATTTGTTAAGGGCTCTTAGGCTGAGGCTAAGTGGGTGGGACGGGAGGGAGAGGGTATGTTAGTGCTGCCAGACACAGAGAGCTCTCCAAAGTGGTTTGAAGATTAATAGAAAACCATCTGCAAGGAAGGGATCTTTGAAGGGAGGGCTAGGTCCAACCTTCAGGGAAGCACAGGAAAGAGAAACGGTAACATTTTTGCAGGTAGGAGGAATTTAAAGAGAAAGATTTCATTCAAAATTCAAAAGTTGGAAAAAGGGGAGTAAAACATGTACAAACAACTCCTTCCTAGCACAAGGCGTTGTGCAAATAGTTTGGGTTACTCACAACAGATAAGATAAGAAAAGGGCATATTTTGCTTGATGGCATGAGGCTTTTTCAGTGAAATATTTTTTTTTACTTGTATGTGTCTGGCAAAATTATTTCAGGCTATACTGAATCAATTTACCTTTGGTTGTAAGAAAAACAAAGGGGCTGCAGCTCCTGGAGTGAGAGGTAGATTTACTGATCATGTCAGCACTGGGACGGTAGGAATAACTCAGCCTGTGCTGTGTACCCGACATGCACCGTTTCAGCGGTAAACACGGAACTCCAATGTGTTTGCTTGAAAGAAAAAAAAGCACCTGGTGCAGAAGTAAAAGCACAGGGGTGGTAAAACATGATTCACGGCAGCAGAAATGGTCTGTACATAACAACGGAGCATTAGGCCCTGGGAGCACTTAGGCAAAGCAAACAACACACCTTCTCAAGCAGCCAAGAGGAGGAACCACTTCGAAACACTCTTTGGTTGATGCATTTGCCCGGTTGGCAAGTAGTGGGCACAGCCAGCCGGTGGTAGAAGAGGGAGCAGGGCATGCCTTGGAAGATGGCTAATTTCAGGGAAGGGACACTGCCAAAAGGAGGTGAAAAGCAAACAACATATTGCAGAAGCAAAACAATTACAGCTTTCAGTCCTTTTCAGTTGTTTCTGCTGGTATTGCCATTCCTATCTTCTTTTTCTTCCCCTGCCACCGCCCTGCCCCCAGTAAAGTAAAGCTTAGTTCAAACCTCCACCCAAGCAGCACACAGGCAACAACCTCAGGGCAACCCCATGTGCAAGGAGAAGTGTGTTAACCTGTCAATGACAAACCATAAACTGGAGTGGATTCTGCAGAGGAAGCACTGCCAGTTTGTATCACATGGTTCTACATGATAATTTATTCTTGTCCTCTGAGTGCTTTAGTCTGATCATGTAAAACATAAGAGACATCCTTATACTGCTAAGTCAGAGGGTCATTGGTAGGGTAGAGGGGTAGGGGAGTCAACGGGTGTAGAGAAAAGAGTTCTAAAACTAGAAGGCTCCAAGTTAGAGAGAGAAATGTGGAAGATGGCGGAGACTGGCAAAAGAGGTATCTGAGAGCGAACAGGAAGGAGAGCTGTTCTACTTACACTGCAAACCAACAGGTGCTTGCTGTTCTGGCTTTTTATACTTGTTTATCCACTGTACTGTGGCTGTGGTGTGTTAGGCACTGTACAAACACACCTGCAGCCCAGATCCAAGTCCCAGAGTGCCTGCAGCTCAGGTCTACTGAAGTCTTTCAGTTTTAGAATTCATCTCTGCAGATGTTAGCTACAAGAGCTGCGGAGAAGCAGGTACTCCCTAAAGGCAGGGAAGCTGCAGCATGGAACTTTAAGAAGTTTGCCCAAGACTATGGAAGGAATCAGTCTCCAAATTGGGGATAAAATCTAGGAGATTCTGCCACAATCAGATCCATGCCTCAGTCCCACTGATGTCTATAGGGAAGTAAGTATGAAAAATTTAGCACGTATGAATTTGCAAAATTTCACCAGGTTAATTGATTTTAAAAATCAGTATCTTTCTCTTGCTTTGCATTTTCCTGTTTGAAAACAAACCAAACTTTTAACAATAAACATTGTAAGTGAGCTTGTCTGTGTTGCACATCGTTTGTGCAGATAGCTCGGTTGAAAACAGAAGAGAAAAAAATGCAAAAAAAAAAAAAGGCAAAAAAAAAAAAATACAGGAAAGCTATCAGCTACAATTGTGCGTGGACTTAAATGTCCAGAGAAGACTGTTCTGTGTAAGCGGAATGAAAAAGCATTGATGCTAGTGAGATGATGGGCTCATTTTTAGAAGGCTCTTCAATATACCATGTCAATTAGGATCACACAAGGAGGCTGCTCAAACACTTGGCTTTCGTTTCGTACTTTCACTTTTAGCTGCAGCTTGTTGTTAGTGTCCAAGTTATTTTCCCGTTATTGTTTAAAGCAATGAACCTCAGCAGACCAAGGTGCAGGTTATTCTGAGGTGTTAGCATGCCCAGTGGCAGAATTTAAAAATGTATTAATATGTCCTGCAGGCTGTACTTTTATAAGGACCCTAAGAAAGTTGGGCAGAATTCTGCAAGTGCATCTCCCAGCTGTCCCTAACATTAGGCACCTTGTTTCTTTCGACTTCATGCACACTGTGTTCATAATGATTGCAGGACTCTTCGTGCTCCTCTTTATGATGACACCTAAGGCTGAGTGGAAAAGTGTTGTAAGTGCTACCATTTAAGTAGCAGGAATGACAGATTCTGTATACACCACATGTTCCTTTCCTCAGACAGCATCCACTACTTGGGTGTAAGAATATAAAGCCAACTTCTCTCCTAATGTACAGGTTGGCTACAATGGTGAAAACTCACCCTATGTAACAATAATATCATAAATATTTAGCTGTTTCATCTTTTTGATTATTGACAGGGAAACAGGGGCCAAATTCTAAGAGAAGTGAAAGGAGACAGTCCAGAACATGTCCATGTTTCCCATAAATCTTCCATTTCCTTTTATTTGTTCTTGTGGTGGGATTGCAGGTGAAAGATTTTTCCTAAATAATTATTCTCCTGAATACAGTAATAGAAAAAGCTGGATATTTTAAGAAAAAAAGTGAGATTCACTGGAATATGCTAATGTCTGTCAAGGGGAACCTTCTCCCTGATGCAGAAAAGACTTCCAAGGAGTTGGTGTGCTGCCCATCATCTGTCTCTCTTCTACAAGCAGATACATAAAGTGCCTTTGCTGACGGGGTGCCCTGGGGTCCTCAATGTGATGACATGCACTAGTAAAGCATTGGATCTGCCTTCTGAGATTTTTAGAAAGATCAAATCCAGATGCTCTGAGAGATCCAGAGGTTGACCACAGCCTCATCACTTTATTGGGGTGATGTCATTATCTGGATAAGAGTGAGTATTTTTTTATGATCATGGTAGTAAATAGGTTTCAGGAGATATTTCATGACGGCAGCTTGGCATCATGTAGCAGTGCAGACATGAGCAAGTGAAAGGAGAAAGGAGAGTAAGGAGTGAGCAGTGGATTGGCCTTTATGTTTCTATTTGGTCTTCAAAAACTACTGAGAGGCTGCAGTAGAATGAGAAGGGAATGTGCCAAGTAAAATATTTCACTGAAAGGACACATGAATTTAAGAGTGACCAGCAAGGTCTCTAATCTCAATCTTAGAGAGTCTGTATGGTTTATCAGTATATTCACACATAAGCCCATTGTCAGGCACAACACAGCCACAAAAATTAGGATCTCATCTTGTAACAGATTGCATTTTCCCCCCTTTCTTTCATTTCCCTCTCTTTTTAACAAAACCACTTTGTATTTGGTGGAACAGATTCCCACATGTTTATGTACCACTTTATTGACTATTTGAAGGTCTAAAGAGACAATACCACTTTATTTAAATGAATAACATGTTATTTTATACCTGTTCTTATACAGTGTGAGTTGATACAGCAGAATTTGTAATTTTCTGAGTTTCCTGAGCTACTGAAGACCAAAAGCTGGGGAGATCCTTTAGAGAACATAGAGTCAGAAACAGGTACCACAACACTTCATTATTTTTTTTCAGGTGGATAGTATACAACAAACATACATCTAATTGCATGTCTCAAATCAGCTTTGCTATATTGTCTCAAGAGATTTTCAGAGGTATTTAGGCACACAGGTAAACACCTGGAGACAACAGCTTTACAAGTTCTCTCACACTGAAGCCCTTTCTATACATAACCTGTGTCAGTGCTTTGACCTTTATCTTGCCACATCACAGAAGATTCCCAGCAAGTGCCCTTTTAAAGATGGACTCCTTGTCTGCTCTGCCAGCCAGCCAAATACCCCCTCCCACCATGGACATGACAAAGTCACAGCCCTGAAGGTGGAGTCTCAACAGGAGGAAATTTGTCCAAGGACATCTTGGGCTTTCTCCTTTTGTTTTTTAATCCTAGGCTTCTCTGGTTCATGGGCAGTGAGAGTTGCCATAATAACCTTTTCAGTCATTAGGCAAAGTTTTGGTTTTATTTTTAGCAAGCACCTTATTGTCATTCTGCAAGGGAAGTCAGCACAGAGGATCACCCTAAAGAATAGGCTCAGTTTCCCCTTGTGCAATGTTGTGCTTTTATTTAAACCTGAAAGCAGGTTTTAGGTTCCAAAATCTAAGAATAAATAATAAACCAATGGGGTGGAACAGATTTTAATTAGCACATAAAAAAAGAAGGAAATCAGCAAATCCTAAAGTTTTTTTATATAACCATAGCCATTACATTTCTGTGGCAAGTTTGCTTTCCATTGTAATAAATACAGGGAGGATTCTGGATAGACATATCTACAGGGGAGGTTAATACAATAATTGCCTTTCAGTCCTAAGGTAAATAAAACACTCTACGAGAAAAAGGTTTTGCCCTCACTAGCCTGATGTGGCTGCTCAAGACCACTGTTTCACACCACAGTCTCAGAAACACGTTAAACTCCATTCTCCCTGCAGCCACTCTGCATCCACTGCATGTGCTGCCACAAGTGTTTGTGTGGCTGCACCATGCACCCACACCACCTGAGCACCTGTGCTGGCAGAGGGAAATAAGAGGGTGGGACCTGTCCTTCTGCCAGCATTTCTGGCTTAAAGCTTTTGTTGGGTCACAACATTGAGAAAATTCATGGGAAAACAGGGGAAAGGTTTCTTCTGAAACCTGCTGAATCTAGTTTCGCAGCACAGCTCCTGCTCTGGAGAAGCCGATGAGATTCCACAGTGGGGTAGATGAGAGCCTTTTTGCAACACCAAGGAGCTTACTGAACCATTCAGAGAGACCAGAAGGTAGAATAGCAAACTGCTACTCTTAAGTTTGTATGCAGCTGGTGAATTTTAGTTCTGTAGGTATTGGAAGGCTGAAGGTCCTGGCAGACTCTTATATTACATTTTATTACATGTTCATAACTACCATTTCTCAGAAAACTGATTTATTGTCAGGATTAGAAAAAGCAGCTTTTGATGATGTCAGCGGAGTCTGAACTGCCATGCACAGCAAAGGCATCATTATCAGAGAAGTCTGCGTTAAGCAAACAAAGCTTTATACCAGCCCTATGCTTGTCAGAACACCTGTGATGGGACTTTACACAGAAAAAAAGCTGCTATGACTGAGTCACCCATTGGTGGTGGGTGCTGCCGTGAGTCAGGACAGGGGTCACACCTCTTGGCTCATGGCCATGTGTTGGCACAGCAGACTTTGTCCCTGTGGTCCAGCACGGATTCACCCAATGTTGTCACATGCTCTTGCCTTACCTAACCTCAGCCCAGCACTCTGGCTCCTCCTCTGCCAGTGTCTGCATCCTGTCTGCTCCTCTCCACTGCTGACCCTTGCTATGGGCAGGCAGGACTGCGGCTGCAAACCTGCCTTCAGCTGAGCTTTCTTCTCAGCAGACAACCAGAAACCATCTGCGGGGATGCTTCTCCCAAGCCACTGTTTCCCACCCTGGTTTGGGGTTACTTATGTTGCCAGGTCTAAGATGTGCTTCTGCAGTGTGGGAAACAGGATGGATTTGCCTGTTATTCCACCAAACATATTATCTACAACACAGGCAAACCCTAGAGCTATGTCTATGCCAAGCCACTTGCATGGTGCAGGAACAGAAATGTAACATAAGTGACTATTGATAGGAACATTGCAAACCCCGTGGTTAAATCACCCACCCTAACCAAACATGCTTAAATAGTAAAAGGGCACTTTCACCTCTGCGGTGCACCTGGGCTGGGGCCCACCACTGGTGTGGGGCTCTTGGGCATCATCCCCCAGAATGCCAGAGCTGCCCAGGTTACCCTGTGGGGTAAAGCCAGCCAAACGAAACTTGAAAGTGCTCAAGGGATGTGTTAATGGGAAGCTCTCAGTAATCACAGGAAGGTGATTTTTACAGGACTACGCTTCTGCTATATAACACTTCTTTCTCAAAGAAAGATCTCAGAGCACTGTTGACATAACTTACCTCAGTAGATATTTGACAAGATAAAACAGGCAAAGTGTCTCTGATTTCAAGGACCACAATACCTGAAATATTTGGGAATGAGAAGAATGGTCTGAATGGCTGTAATTATTAAATCCATTAGTTAAATTGCTCTTTCCCTTCCTCAGTAAAGAAAATGTCTTGAGACATTGCCATCCCCTAAGTGGGAGGTGTGTCTCATTCAGGACGCACTTAACCCCCTCATTCAGGACGCACTTCCTGTGTCTAAGGGAAGGTCTGTATTTTCAAGAAGACATTTCCAAACTGGCAACAATCAAATCCTTAAGTTCACATTCAGGAGATGCATGACACAGGGAGATACTTTTGCTTTAGCTAAAGGAGGGGCTGGAGACACAAAATGAGCTCTTCTGAGTAGCATATGCACTCTCAGCTCTGCCCTATTTATCTCCCAGATTTCTTATTTTCTGCAGGGTCGATGCATGTAGACCCTGGAACTGCCTGAGGTAGGGACTGTAGTGGGTAAGGCCACCATGTTTTGGGGGGAAAGGAGAAGACTTCATCTAAAATGTTGTCTGCTGTGCTGCCTTTGGGTTCAGGGAAGACATCCCAGCATGTTTTATTTTTAGCAGAGATGTAACCCATGGGAACTACTGTCCTCAAATGTTGGGCAGAAATAATGCTCACCATTCACCTGAGATATGAGCTGTTAGCAAGGAGACATCTGCAACTAAACAGTAAATTGCAGTTTGTCAGTGGATTAAATGAGTGACAAATGACCGTAATTCTGCAGAGATACTCCCTTTTTTTGAAACCAAAACCAAACCAAAACAAAACACCCTCAAAATTCAAACAAACCAAACCAAAATTAAACCAAAACCAAACAAGCAAACATTTACAAATCTTCTCAAAACTTTAAAAGGTCAGTTACTTTGCCCTTCTTAAAAAAAAGCGAGGTAAACTCTTAAAGGAAGTACATTTAATTGGTGGGAATACATACAGGTTACACTTTAAAGGTAAGAGTGTTACCAAATATACAGAGAAAGACCTGCTACAGTCTCCGTGAAAGCTAAGATGGTTGAAATCTGACCTTTCTAGCACTGTGTGCTGTCTTCAAAGCACCACTGGAGGTAAGCAGAGACCTACGTTTGAGGACGTTGCCCTTCCTGCTACATTGCTGGGGAGTATTACAAAAGAAAAATGAAGACATTTTTTGCAGTTTGTATCAGTCTTACACCACTTGTTTCACCAGTACATGATTTAGCACAGAATCTCTGCATATGAAGATGTAATATATTGTTGTCTAGTACATAGATTAATGTGGCAACAACGAAGTTGTCACCTGTCCTTCACCTGTCCGAATACTTAGGCTTCCACATCACTCATGAGGTCTGAACTTTCCACCTGCAGAAGGAATTATTTGCTCTGTTTGTGTTTAGGGGTGTATGTAAAGAGGTGGTTGAAATTTTATTGGCGTATAAGTTCATCTGAATGAAGCCAATACATTCTTGGTGCCACATCATCATGTTTGACACGCACAATGTTACATCAGGGATTTAATTTGACTTCTCATATGTTTCATGGTATGAAATTGGTGTTATGTACAAGAGAGCACATTCTAGAACATGCAAGTAAAGCCTTCAGGTGGCGAGGTTTGCCTTGTTTTAATTTCTGACCTTTGAAAAATGAAGCAAAACCTTTATCTGAAGACGTGCCACAAGAACGATGAAGAGTAGTAAGGTCATACTGAGGCTTTAGATTCCTTTTCTTTGGAAATTCTCAATTTTTTGGGAATAATTCTTGCTAAAAGTGAAATCTAAGTGGATTAAAATTTCCTTTCACATAATTTTCTAGAGTATATTGATGATACCAACAAAATAAAAGTAATTTCTTTTTGCAGTCACTGAGCTGCATCATTTCAGAGAGGAATAAATGTAATATTTTGACTTTGTGCATTTACTCCTGAAAAGACCATTTTATAGACTTGAAAAGGTTACTTTTGGTCTGTTATTGATTGCCTTAGAAGATTAAACATAACATTGAAAGAGCAGTCGAGTACAGTGTGAGGGTTGCTGTATATGCCGTGTACACCTCCACAGCACAGGAGAACGCAACCTGGAAGAACAGAACCCTCCAGTGGTTGCCCATTTGTAACAGGGATACTCAGTTGTGCTCAGAGCACAGTCAGCTTCACAAAAGGAAAAACTCTCCCATCTAAAGCTTAAGACAGTCTCCTGCATTTAGTGACCAAGAAGACAGATTTCTTTGAAACAGGATCTTCCATAACCACCTCCTCTATGAACACTTACATTTTTAGGGCATCTACTCTTTCCTAAGAGGCTGAAACAGGTGTCTCACTGACCAGGCTCCCTCTGACCCCATATAAATACCACAGGAAATATAACCACGACCATAATACTGCCGCGAGGTACGTTACTAACCTACAGGTCGCTCCTCAGCCGCCTGGCAGAAGTAGGCTCGTGCCCTGCTAAGCCGCCGCACACCTGGTGCCACTGTCAACGCCGTGTCCCCAGCACCCAGCTGTCCACTCCTTTGAGACCTCAGCCAGGGACTTCGTAGGTCACGGAGAAGCAGCAGGACAGACTGCGTGCTTTCAGGTGCTCTTTTACTGAAACTATCAAGGGAACCTAAATCATTACAACCCCTAATGATGACTGGAGCTGATTAAAGGGCACTTTACAAAAGGTTCCTCCCTGGGTACACTTGTGAGTGCGTTTTGCCAAGAGCAACCAGCTCGTCTCCTACCTCAGCTGGCCAAAGGTTAGCACGCTGAAGTGAGCAAAGTCCAGCAGTAGCTCATGGTTAAATGGCTAAAGGCACTCTGGCTTACAGCAGAAGCTCCAACAGTAAATCTGCTGTGACACTCAAAGCTCACAGATAGAAACTCCTGTAAAATTTGGAAGGGGAGAGAGTACATTTTGGCACAGAAGACAAACAGCATTTGCTGCTGTAACTGAACAAACAGGCAATAAATAGACTCCTTGTCTTTGCCCAAGTTAATTTCCCTGTTTGCACATCCTAACACTTATATGCTGTTCCTGGTTTTGCTGAATGTGTGGTGTTCCCATCCTGGTTTCCTAAAAATTGTCCCACAGCATGCCCTCCCAGGCCTACCAACTCGTGCCATGTCTGCCAGTCTTCCATCTCCACATTCCCATTTGTGGACCTGTGGGCCAGCTGCAGCCAAGCCACTTGAGGGTAGAGAAGGGTCTCAGAGTTCATGCAGCCTTGACTGCGAGAGATTACATTTGTATGCAGCTGAGGGAGAGGCAGCCAGAGCCGAGCGTTTCCTCCACCCTGAGAAGCAGTGGCCAGCAGGGCTCTGCACTGTGCAGGTGAGGGCACCCACGGCCCCCAGCAGTTACACAACCTGCAGAACAGGGTGCAGAGGGGAACATGGGAGAAATGCAAAGGCTGGGAGGATGGGAGTTGCTGGGAACATGGGCTGGAGCTGGAATTGCACTGCATTCCTGTGGCAATATCGTAGAATAGGCAATTTAATAAGTTGTGTTATTCATAGATTGGCCAGCTATGATATTAAATCCTCTAGTCCTTGTCTGTCAAATTCACACTGAGATAAGTAGGATCTAAGCATGCTCAGGAGCCTTTGAAGACTATATGGGGGCCTAGATACTGGCCTGGGGAGGTCTAATTTTAAATACCCACGTCTTAAAACAAAAACATAAAGAACCATTTCTGCCTTTCAGACACAAACTTTAATTACTATATTGCCCAAGTCACAGAAACCTTATAAAAAAAAGCAGACTTATATTCTAACCCTGAGTAAAAATCAATTTTCTGAGACTAATTTGCACTTTCATTTCATTAAGCACATAACATTTTTTAACCTAGACCTAAAATGGTCCTTCTGTCTTTAAAAACTCTAAATTTAGGTTTCCTCAAATATACTACAGATACAAATACAAAGTGACTGGAATGCCATGAAAGAAATAATGAAAACATCTAAAAGTGTGGCCTAGAGCAGAGAGAGAAAAAAAATGGATTTTTACACTTTGGAGACAGGAGGACAGGTATGGAAAATCCTGGGTGCTGTTTTTGCTATTCTCAGTTCATTCATAGAAGCATTGTCTGCAGAGACAGCACCCTTCCTTCCTCACCACCTTCTCAAAGAAGAGGACAATGCACAGAAGGAATAGCTTGAAGGAGACATTGGTTTTCTCTTATCTTTTTCCATTTTTCGGTTGCTCTTTTTAATAGTGCCTAATTTTAAGGCAATAGGAACACAAGAGACATATTCAGGAAGAGCTGACCTTCTAATGAAACAAGGAAGTGACACCTAGGACAGGTAGAAATCTGAAGAGTAGATGATGTCTTTTAATAAGGGAACAATCTCAGTAGTTGTCTGTCTGGTGGTTTGGAAACCTCTGAGAGCTAATGTACTGTGCCTTTATTTCAGCAAAGGGAAAACCCACTTTATTTATTATCCCTTTATAGGGCTTTGTTTCTGATGTCCTCACACTCAATAGAGGCAAAAACACCAAAACAATGTACTGTTTAATATCAAACAATGCTCTTGTTTCTCATCAGAACAGGAAAGCCAACACTTCCTCAATTGCACAGCCAGAATGAATGTAATTACACATTTAGACTGGCCTTACCAAAGAAAATAAGGAACAGCATGAAAGCAAGGAAAATTTACAATAGGAGCAAAGGGAACCCATCAGTACCTGTCAGGATTTTCTCTAAGTGCCTGTCAACTTGGGAGCACAATGTATTATAAAACCTGGTGCCAGTTCTCAGCTCAGAAAGGGGAACCAGCAGTTGGAGATGTGGCTTGGGGCAAAGGAACATGTTGTGGTTCACTGCAGAGTGGCACACAAGCCCCCCGTGTTGTAGCTGGGGCACAGGTTGCTGCTGGGGTCTCACAACTCAGGTGGGTTCTCTGCCTTGCTTTCAAACAGCTCTTTTTCTTGGTTTGGCCTATAAATTAGATATTGGACATGAAAGTTCTATTGAAGCTGTGAGTTCTTAAAAGAACACTTTTTGGTTCTAATCATGTATGCTCTCCACCAGAACTGTGTGTGTCTTGTTTTTAAAAAAATCTCAACAAGCCGTAACATGAGCATATAACTCCTACCTAGCTCTTGTCTCCTGAGGAGGAGCTGCAGATACGCCTAGAGGGAGGAGATTCCTGGTGGAGAAAGTGCTGGACCACTGCCTGTGCTGCGCCTCCATCTGACCCGTGAGAGAGCAGGGGAAGGTACGTGTCCTGTCCATTCCCAGCCGGTGAAACCCTCTGCCCGCTTTGATCCCTGGAGTAGCTCAAGGCAGTCCCATGCCCTCTGTACATCAGCACCAGGTGACAGCTCAATTCTCCAGGTCATTCTCTGTCCTGGTCTACTGAGCATCCACACTGTATCAATGCTCACTTTTGGGTCTTCTTTCAGAGAGAATCAACCTATTCTTCCTGAACAAAGTCCAAATATGGCCCCAGGGACAGAAGAAATGGATTAGCTAATGCCAGGTGTGGCTGATGCAAAAAAGTCTTCCAAGAAGATTGCCGCATTCACCGGTGACCCTGTGTGACACACCTTCAGTTTCATGACAACCCTCTGCTACAATTCAGGAGCTGCCAGCAAACTAAAAGCATTATGAGAAATTATAACTATGCCTTAGGACTAGAAGGGTCATGAAAGTTACTAAGGAAGACACAGGGCACCTGTTATGTGGATGAGCCAGCCTGCTCTGCTGGGGTTAGCAGAGCACCCACAGTTTCCGATGTAAATAATAAATTTATATCAATTTAAATTAATAAAATGTCTGCTACCTACTTTTTGTTTTCCCTGAAACAACACAGCATAGTTAGTAAACATAAGTAAAAATTGCTGGTTACAAAAGTTACTCTAAACCAAAACAGTGTCCAGTAGGCAAAATTAATT
Organism: Oxyruncus cristatus; assembly: GCA_013399855.1. Taxonomy (NCBI): domain Eukaryota; kingdom Metazoa; phylum Chordata; class Aves; order Passeriformes; family Cotingidae; genus Oxyruncus; species Oxyruncus cristatus. The sequence continues at coordinate 1,347,303 of VXAY01003249.1, read as the reverse complement.
TTAAAATCTGAGGCACAAGCTGCAAATGTTTGGTGACATATCTCCAAATGATTTTTTGTGATACTACTGAAATCTGACAGGAAAAACCTACCCTGGGCTCAGATGAGGCAAAACTTGTTTTCCTTCTGGTTTCTCAGAAGTGAAGTAGCTGTATGAGTTGAAGGCCTACAGCTAAAAGGTTATTTAATTTGTAAATATGAAGAAACTTGCATCTAGCATTGGAGTATTTTAAGGGAGGTGTAAACACTATTATACACATCTCCATGCCTGCCTTGCTCTCATGGACATTTGCAGTGCAAGTGGTTAAAAAAAAATCCTACACGAATGGAAATGGAACCTTCCCCTAGGAAGAGACAGGCAAGCAGAGAAGACAGAGACACATCATGGCATAGCCTGCTGCTGAGAGAGCCTTAAATCACCAGGCCATAGGAATAAAATACTGTGCCATGACACCCACCTTGCACAGAAAGCATCCCACTGCTAGCAGGTGAATAGAAAAGTTGTATTTCACAACGAGATTTCAGCGAGGGGGTCATGCTTTGGAGATGAGAGGCTGTGCAAAAGAAATAGGCTATTTCTAAAAGTCAAGCCAAATGCTTGGAGAAAAGCTTTTAAAAGGGAGCCGCCAGCACAGCTGTGTTTATGGGTCTGTTCATCCAGTGAGTAGCTGGTTCATAGATTTTGAGTGCAAGTAATGATTTAACATCATGACCCAAGCAAGAAACTGGAACCCTCCAGAAACGATTTTGGCAAGGGTGTATTTAATGAGTCAGAGTGTCCTGTTACCTGATGGCATGATTTTGCATGGTGGAGCTATTTTAATTGCTGTATAATAATCTGAGAAGCTGTGAATGGTTGAATGCTTCCCCCTTCAATATCTGCCTAGTCAACACCCATCATGTTTTTGCACTGTGTCCCCCTCAGCAAGGCAAAATTGCCGTCTCTCCACTGGACCTATGTAGTCATGCACCTGGGTATGGAGCCACCACGCACGTGCCCACGAGACAGCTGGGACTGTGAGCTGGTCTGCAGCTCTCCTGCCCTTTGCTCTGTATTTTCCTTGCTTTTAGGACCGGGGAAGAGATCTCGTCTTCCTGGTATTTGTGTCTGGTTTTTTTCACATGAGCAGTCAGAGGAATAAATGAGAAATAAAGCATGTTTGTGAATCAGAAATAAATCCTGTTTGAAAGCTGACTTTGAAAACAGATCATCCAGATTGGTACATTTGTTGTAGTGATGGTTTTCTTAAAAAACCTCACCTCCTAGCCTCTTTACTCGATCCCACATTAATTAAAAAAAAAAACAACCAACTAAACAAAGAAACTTTACCCTATCCATCTCTTACTGATAGAGCTGACAGGAGATTTATAGTGTGCAATTTATATACACTATAAATTAACTATATGCCTAAAAACTAATATTCAAAAATATTTTTATAAGCAAACAGGAAAATCTATTTCATAAAAGAATACCACCAATGTAATATGCTAATTTGAGGTCTCAAAAAGCTGCCCTCACAGTGAAAATATTTCACATTTATGAAGTTGCTTAATTAAAAAAGTAGCATGTTTTTTGTTTTCTTAATCAGATGAAAGTTAGATCTGGAATGGCCAAAAACCAGTTGCTGAGCTATGTGCAATGGGGTTTCTGTCAGGAATTGCTGTCTTCTCTAATACCAAAACTCCACCTGCAGATACTGGAGTATTGAGTTTCGAGCCTTCCAGAGGCCAGGTGATCAGATGCATTAAAGAGGAGGAGCAGTGGGAGGTTGCACCCATTGATTTGCTTGAACATTTGTTTGTTAGGTTCTTGTGGATGCCCGCCTTACACAAATTCACAGATCTTGCATGCTAACAGTCTGAAGGACACAAACCAGAGGCACTTTCAGTTCTTGCTGTCTTGACAGAGAAACTAATCTATAAGCTAGAATTTTAAAATTTTAAAATTACTTGGACTTCACTGACAGAAGCATAACACTAACTTTGAGTAATTTACATAATTACAACTCTGGAAAACATGAGTTTAAACAAAACAGCAAACTCCCTGGAACTGGATTGGACAAGCAGAAAAACAAAAGAGAAGACACAGATCCTATCTCCCATAGCTTGGCATGTTAGCACAACTCTATTCCCGAAACACTGTCAAAATCTGACTTCTTCAAAACAGTCTTTTTCCTTCCTTTTTTTTTTTTTTTTTAACATACCTCTCCAGTATATTCAAGAACAAAACCATCAAGCCTCAAAGTTCAGTACCATTATAAGATTAAGTGCCAGTTAATAACTTGCCAAGTAGAGCAATCATGGACTCTGGACACAAAGTCTATTGAGGTCACTGGAAAGTCTTACATATCCAGGGCTAAGGAAGATCTGCACCATGAAGTGCTGTTATGGGGTACTAGCACAGAATCTCTGTCCTTTATCAAGTAGGAGTTTAGAAGGATGATCACCTCCAGAACGGAAGAAATGGAAGAATTCATGAAAGCATGAGTTTACCAGTTTGCTAATGTCCAACAGGAATTCTTAGATTTGACTAAGAATGATTGTTATGTATGATTTGGAGATAATTCCTTCTTGACTTGTTTTTAACCTAGTTATTTACTTTTCCGTAAAACAAAGCTCTGATTAGACTCCCAATGCAGCAAAGAATCTGGGCAAGTCAAAACAATTTAAGTCTCATCTACATTAACACATTTACACTATGTCTAAAATGACAGATGTTCTGTCTGGGGTGGACTCCACCTGCCTCCAACAAAATGTAGCCAGAGGTCTCAGTAAACTCCCTACCACTGCAGTTAATGAACAGAAGAATTTTCACTGTGTTTTCACGCTGCCCTAAAGACACTCCCAGGTAATTCAACAATTTCTTTATTGAAACTTCCTTGTTTAAATGCAAATGAAGAGCAGATCTGAGCCTACAGTGTTGAACGAACACAAATTGAAATGCCTTAACCGGATTTAATTTCCAAGTCTTTCCTCACTTCTTCTGCAGGGGAGATGTGTCATCATGAAGTTTAGAAGAAAGCTTTCTCTGTATCCTGCTTCTGTTTACAGATGGCTGCTCACCTTTCTATTTACCATTTTAAAAACCAACTAAAAGGAAACACATTCTTCATTGAAACATATTCTCTATGTCTGTGCAGAAAGAAAGCAGTCACTTTGAAAAAACGTTTAGTTGCAGACAGGTACATTATTCCAGTTAGAGTCATAGCATTTGTATGCAACATCAGCATTACCTGACCATTTATATAATAATATTCTGCAGCAGAAAATAGATTACTACTTAGAGGGAAAAAACTTAGCATATACAACAGCACCATATTCAACAGCCGTGCTTGACTCTAGTTTTAATGTGGGTCATCTGTAATGATGGTGGTTGTACAGAATCACAGTGGTGGTTTTCATTCTGATTGATCTGAAAGAAATTTTCTACAGCCTCATTGTAGCAACTGCACAGCGCAAAATGGACCAGGAGGATCTTCATTGACTTTGGTCCAGGGTGAAACCCCACTGGGGCTTTGAGGAAGAGAACTGTAGCCTGTCGAGCCTCCCAAAATAAGTTTCCATTGGATGTACTGATCATTTCCCTTATCTCTAGATCATGAAAAGGAGGAGACTGTTGCCTATTGTCAAGGAGACAGGCTTGTTTAGGCCCCTTTTGTTGCTCCTCAGCACTCTTGTCCTGGATTTCCACCCAGATGACCCCTCTCAACTGTAGAGTGTGATAAGCCTCTGAAAAAGGCAGCTCCACTGAAATCCAGGCATCTGGACAATCTTATGGCTCCCCCACTCCCTTCACTGACCACTCTACCTGTTTGTTTCTGTGACATTGCTCCCTTTCATGGAATGTTTTTACAAGGTTTTCCTGACATACCAGGTGCACAGAGTTCCTTTCCTACCTTTCAGCCTTCCCTTGACCAAGGGCATCATGCCCTCTCCACAGAGACCTCTGGGATCAGCGACACTCATTTGGGTAGATGAGCTGGATCATCTCATGCTCCTCCCTATGATACTGGTTTTGCAGTCACTGTGATATGATAATGTCTGTATTTACAGCATTACACAGTTTCAAACAATGTACCCCTTGCTAAGAGTTTCCCACCTGACTGCTGAGACAGAGCTAAGCTTTATGTCTCTATACTGATTGACAAGAAGTTTTAAGTAAAATCGTTGTGCTAATACCTCGAGTAACCTCCACTGTACCCAGTCTCTGCCATCCATAATGATGGTACCCACTACCAAGCCAAATAACCTGTCCATGCAGTAATCCCAGACACCCTTCCTACATTTTCATGCAGGTGTGGTGCCTCAATGGGCTGGTAGAGGTCCAAAGTGCATCCTATAATTTTTTTGTACTACAGCCTGTTTTTCCCTGGAAATCCATTCAGAGCCATCCTTGACATTATGTCTGTTTGATGGCCCAAGCAGGCATAGCCCTTTCAGACACAGCATTTACTCATAAGCATACCGTGATGAAGCCCCTTTAGTATGCAATAGGTAACGGCAATGTAGGTCCCAAGGATAAAGTTAGCATATATAAACATGATACCAGGTAGAGAAGGGTTTGCAGAATCAAGATTTTATCTATTAATCCCGCCAATTAGCACCAATGGACCAAGTGATACTGTTAAATTCATCATGAAGATGCCTATAAATAAATTTTCTATTGTCAAGCCCTTAGTTTCAGCTTTATAAAGTCATCTGCCCGTGAAGAGCTAACTACAGGTGTGGTTTGATCATCTCTGGGAGCCGTTCAAGTGGAAGAGCTTCATGATAGAGTGGCTGCCCTGAGTATTGCTTGGAGAAGCATTAACAAAAGCACCATAAACCAGGTTAGAAAAAGCTGTTTCTGTGCGTTACAGAATATTTACATAGCAATGTTCCTTTTAAAGCATCTCCAATTTTTCAGGTGAAAGTATTCTGTTCAGTAAAGCTTAGCATGATCCCAGCTGACAGTATGTCTGAGGGCTGCTGTAGGGGCTGCTTCCTGTTGCAGTAACAGAGACTTCCCAGAGTAAAGAAGATCCAAGAAAGAGATGCATTTTTTCTGCTACATCTCTGCTGTAGTACCACAGCATTTGTCTAGTAATATCTTTGCAGGAGATAGAAAAGACTGGAATAATGAATAATGACTGTTTTCTGCAGTTCTTCAGAAGGGATGAGAAGTCAGTAGAGGATGACTCTTCCCTCAACACCAGAAAGTTTTGGTTTGAACAAAGCCTTTTTGTTTTTAATCTAAATACTCATTAGATACAAGAGAGGCAATCAGTTGACCTCTCAAACTTGTTTCCTTCCAAATTCAAAGGTAAATGGCTCTGTGACACTTCTGTCTTTTTGATTTTCACTCTTATAGCCTGGGAGATTCATGGAAGAAGAGCGTTAAATCCACATGAGTCAGGATACTGTGGTATGAGAAGTAAGCCGTTGTTTAGTCAGCCTTTAAAAAGAAACATTTCTGCTAAAATTATTTGTTATTATTTCTACTTTTGCCTTCCAGAGTGTAAGTCAATACTGTTTGATATTGACAATTGTTCTTTAATATCGGAAGTAAAAGGAAACATTGTGACCCAGCACTGGGGAGGGGAAGGCAGAGCTGACAATCATTTGGATAGATATGTTTAATCATCAACTATATGCTGCACTCTGATCTGTGCAGCATCTGATTTTTGAGGAGATAAAAGTTCTGAAAGTTATTACAGGAAACAACAAATTGCATGAAGAAATATTCTCAGTAAAAGTACACATTTCAAAGAAGGAAAAACTAAATCAAGACCTAAGCGTTCATTTCTCATTGGCACCATTGGGAAATGCATATCCATGCATCCAGCACAAATTAATTTTTAAAATTAAAATAAAGTTACTTCATTTTGCAGAAATTATATTTCATCTTCAGCTGCAATTCATGGGTTAACACACTCTGTTTTTTTAGCAAAACTGAAAAGCTGGGATTTTGATGCATTGCTAGTACTCCTGCTCAGATGGAAATGTGCAAGGCTAAGTTTGCTTGTCTCTGATCACTGTCCTTTAAGGTCTGCATTTTACCTGATAATTTCATTCACTGAAACAGCTTATTGACACGAAAATATACTTCTGCAACTGTCTCTGAAAAGGTAAATAGTTTCCCTTAGAAAACTGTTACTCCTATAAAAGACAAAAACCCCCCAGCAAAATTCACACTTCTGCCTTAAGGAAATAAACTACTTAAATGCAAGCATTTTAAAATTGCTCCCAAAGTAACACAAAGAAGCTCTTCTGGTCATGTGCGTGGTGTACAAGTGGACATCTATAGAAAAGATTTTCAGTATTCAGAGAGAAAAGAAGGGAGCTTTCCTCATAGAGGGAATGAGACTTCTGTTAGAGACTGCTGGCTCTTGTGTCTCAAGCCCAAAACACCTGCAATGGTCTTATCCAGGTGCCATGTGGCTGCTGTGTTGGGGGAAAAAATAATGACTGTGAAGTTGTCCTTTGGTGTCTGTTCTTAAACAAAGAGGACCAGCACAGCAAACCCCAAGTTACCCGTCTGATCCACGTGATTTGTTGTCAGCGTCTTTGTAATGGGGAATCAAGGAAAGCAATTACAACATCTCAGCAGTGGTGTGATACCTGCTACAAGTAAACAAATGTAAGCCACTGGAATGAGTGCTCAGGTGCAGGAGGTCACTGAGCACACGGCCCAGATGCTCCTCCTGGCACCCTCCCAGTGACAGCCCTGTCACACCCCCACAGAGAGCAGGGACCAAGGCTACTCGGGCTTCCAAAAGGGCCCTGCTCACCGTGTGGAGCTCTGACACATGTGGGCAAGCTGGGAAACCCTGACACTTTCTGGGAGGGAGACAGGGCAGTTTTGCCATGCCCCATTCTGTAATCCTGGTTGCATGGAGATTTTTGTTTGGTGGGGGTTCTTTTTTTGCCATCCATTTTGGCATCTCTATTGAGGGCATCACTCCCTTATAAAGTATCTGAAGAGATCATTCCCATTTTAATATAGCCCCTTAACATGATAATTTCTGGTTCAAATACAAATAGGAAATTTTAAAAAGCGTCACTTTGTGGGATCCAGGACGTTTTATTTCATATAGGTCTAGCATTAATGCCTGTGTCACAGGGACTGCCTTTAAGGGTGAAGAGAGACTTCTCTTTGATTATAAACTCTCTCTGTAAGTAGCCCAGGCTAAGTATTATTCTCAGTCTTTCTACCTCGCATATCCAGAAAAAGATTTTGCAGACCAGGCTGTCCTCATGATCCCTTGCATAGCCCTGTTCCTTTCAGTCTATGTACACAGGTTTAGCCAACTGAAACTTGGTAAACAGCTGTGCTGAGAATGAAGCACAGGGGATGAAAACAATTTGCTTCATTTTAGCTCACAGTAATATGTTATTATTTGCTGAAATAAATGAAATTGTTCATAATTTACAGATGGTCATGGCTCCCTTCACCTGAAACCTGCCTATCTGATGCTGGGGTTTTTTTGACTCCTTGATTCACAGACAGAAAGGGATTGGTGTTGCTCCGAAACGAGTCTTCTGTAGTGCAAACAGGACTCAAAGACTGAACAGATTTTGTCACGAGTCCTATACCTTACATTTAAGTCACATAATTTCTCTTATAGACACCAGCTAGAACCCTATATTTGTATGCAAACAGACAAGATAACATTGTTATCACTATCTTTCATTTTACATAATTATTTTTAAAAATTCAGTAGCTGTGAACTCTGAGATAAGATTTTGCTGCTTTTTTTAGCCATTGCAGAAGAAACTTCTAAACCAATCCAATTTACTGTCAAGTACTGGAACCACTGTTACTGGGAGGAGAGGACAAGAATCACACATCACTATGACACACATGAAAATCACGGGATTTAATCATAGTCATGCTTTATGTCTACACATTCACCAATAGAGCGAAACTACGTGGCAGCCTTCACCAAAATTTTTCTTGAATCATATTTCAATCCTTTGAAGTAGAAGCTTGTGAGAATCCACTTTCTTTGTTCTCCACACTTTTTCCCGGCACTTTGCTCTAGGAGTTCCAGTACTGCTAAGAGCTGGAGCCACACTTAGACTACTTTTAATAAAGTAAATGTGTTACCACAGTTCACTACTACCTAACACCACTGAGCACTTACTGAGCATAAATATCATGTCATGTGCAAGCCCAGTTAGCCAACACATGAAGAAAATCTCTGTCACATCAGGGAGGACTGAAGCAAGCAGCAAGCACAGCTAGGGACAGACACTCATAAACTGACAACAATGGATTTTTTTTTAATCTACTTCATGCATTTTGTTTTGCACACAAAACATTCTGTGAATTGTGAATACTGACTGTATGCCACTCACTTCACACTGAGCCCTCTACAGGATTATTTGTAAGTCACCTGGCGTGTAAAAGGTAGTTTTTGAGGAGTCACTAACCATATGTACTTATATAAAGACACATCCAGATCAGCAAAGCACACATGGAGGATAGTTCATGCATGAACGAGTCAGTTTCCAGGGGTGGTAGAAACTTTCAGTCACTGAGCAAAATTAAAACCATTATTGATTCTATTCATCTTCACCTCTCTGAATAGCATATACATTCTTGGAACTTAAATTCCGTGTTTTTTTCTGTGTCTACTGTCTTGACACATGGAAAAAAATCTTGAAAAATGAAAAAAAAATCTTGAAAAAATTAGTCACTTTGTCTATTTTTGCAAAGCCTGTTCAAAAATCAGTAAGTATTTTTCAGCATGAGTCACCACCCACAACCCTGTTGCAATAATTGGTTTACATATTTTCATTAGAATCTGACTCCTGTTCCTACTGTTCAGTTAGAAGAAGAGCAGAAACCAGCTGGTTTGAGTTAATTATGCACTAATTTTGTTTGTTTGAAGATATAACAAAATCCAAACAACTAGCTAATCAAGTGTGGGTTAATCAACGCGTGCTTCAGATGACACCATGCAGTCAGCTACAGCTCACGCAAGCAAACTGCAAACCAACAAGGCTAACTCCTCTTCCGACTTCCAACGACAGAAACTTTGGCAAACCTTATAACGCAGCGCTGTTGCCTTTCTGCTTTTCAAAGTTGGGAAAATGAAAGTTGAAAACAGTACCTGGGGAGAAGCTGGAGTGTTCCCGTGGGTGCTGGCTGCTGCTGGGCTCCCGCTGCCTGCCTGCCTGCCTCGCTGGGCAGCCCTGAGCTTCCACGGCCTCGTCTGCCTGCGCTGGTCAATGTTTTACCAGGCTGTGAACAACACATGTCCCACCCTCCCTGCAAACACCTGTGGGGGAAGGCAGTACCGGGACGCTGGTGCAGAGCCAGTGCTGAAAAGATCACCCCTCTTCTACTTCCCCTGTCCACCACAGGAAAAACAACGCACATAAAAAATTGGAAACCTACTAAGAGGGGGATCTAGGGAAAGCATACCATGAAGGGGGGGGAAAAAAGTACATAAATGGTGCTATTAATAATAATCTGTGGCAGGTAAGTCACAATAGCCTTTCTCCATATTGTTCTAAGGTTACATGCAAGCCTAGGCGTGCCTTGCTGAGAGCTGAGAGGGAATGCTTAGTTTGTGGGAGTACATAACTTTCAAAGTGAATCTTTGGCATAAGAGAGCAGTCATTCAAATGACAGCTGAAACTTCAGAATGACAACAAAAAGACTTGAAACAGCATGATGACATAATGCAAAGGGAGCCTAAACATGAAGACGGGAAAGACATGGCAATCTGTGATGTTTTACCTTGCTCTACTCCTGTGTCTTGGTTTCTCAGAAGTGTCTCAGAGTTAGAGCTCTACCTGTGCTAACCAGAGCTTTCCTACTCCCAGCAAGTTAACAATTACAAGCAGAGGGCAGACAAAATGGGCTGGCAGCCAAGCGCAGCGCTGACAAGGTGCCTCTGCCGCTCCCTAAAGAGGAAAGAGTGGCTGCTGTCATGGCACAAGCTCTCTCGTGGATTTTTGAGTGGTCTTGGGAATCCAGAGAGGTCCCAGCTGACTGGAAGCTGGTAAATGTTGTCCTGATTTGCAAGAAGGGCAAGATGGAAGACTCTGGAAACTACAAGCCTGTCAGTCTCACTTTAGTACCTGGCAAAGTTATGGAGAAGATTGCTCTGGGAACTATTGAAAACCACCTGAAAGACAACACAGTCATTGGTCACAGCCAGCACGGCTTCATGAGAGGAAAGTCCTGCTTATCCAACCTGATTTCCTTCTGTGACAAGGTAACCCACCTAGTTGATCAAGGGAAGCCAGTTGATGTAATCTTTTTGAGTTTCAGTAAAGCTTTCGATACTGTCTCTCACAGAATCCTTCTGGACAAACTGTCCAGCACACAGCTGGATAAACACATCTTGTGGTGGGTGAGCAATTGGCTCATGGGTCGAGCACAGAGAGTAACAGTGAATGGGGTAACATCAGATTGGTGATCTGTCACCAGTGGTGACTAGTGGCTCCATCTTAGGCCCTGTGATGCTCAACATCTTCATAAATTCCTTGGACACAGGACTGGAAGGGACACCGAGCAAGTTTGTAGATGACACAAAACTGGGAGAAGCTGTTGACTCCCTTGAAGGCCCTCCAGAAAGACCTCGACAAATGAGAGGACTGGGCAATCACCAACCAGAGGAAGTTCAATGATGGAGAGTGCCGGATTTTGCACCTGGGATGGGGCAGTGCTGGATATACGGACTGGGGAATGAGATGCTGGAAAGCAGTGCTGCAGAAAGGGATCTGGGGGTCCTGGTCAATGGCAAGTTGAATATGAGTCAGCAGTGCCCTGGCAGCCAGGAGGGCCAACCGTGTCCTGGGGGGCATCAGGCAAAGCATCGCCAGCTGTTTGAGGGAGGGGATTGTCCTGCTCTGCTCTGCACTGGTGTGGCCTCATCTTGAATTTCGTGTGCAGTTTTGGGCACCACAGAATAAGAAAGATATAAAGCTCTTAGAGAGTCTCTAAAGGAGGGCAACGAAGATGGTGAAGGGTCTTGAGGGGAAACTGTGTGAGGAGTGGCTGAGGTCACTTGGTCTGTTCAGTCTGGAGGAGACTGAGGGGAGACCTCATTGCACTCCACAACTTCCTTGTGAGGGGAAGCGGAGGGGCAGGCACTGCTCTCTTCTCTGTGGTGACCAGTGAACCCAAGGGAATGGCCTGAAGGGGTGGTTTAGTTTGGATGTTAGAATAAGGCTCTTTACCCAGAGGGTGGTTGGATGCTGGAAGAGGCTACCCAAATAAGTGGTCGCAACACCAAGCCTGACAGAGTTGAAGAAATGTTTGAACAATACTCTCAGGTACATGGCATTACTCTTGCGGATAGTCCTATGAAGGGCTAAGAGTTGGACATGATGATCCCTGTGGGTCCCTTACAACTCAGCATAATCTGTGATTCAGTGATTCTATGTTAGCCTCTTGGTGCCTTCCTGATCCCCCAGTGGAAATAAGAACACCCTTCTATTCCACAGAGCTGCTTTGAGTCTCAGCTATATGGCTATCACCTCTGAGACCCCAGGCAGAAAGAGGGGTTTTATCTGAAAGAGCTTATCTGGGCTCGTGATGCTGCCTAACCAGCTCAAGGGAGCAGAAACTTCTCATAGCAGTCTTGCTCCACCTAGTAAGGATGGCTGCTCCCAGAGAGGTACACTAGATGAGGAAGGAGGAGGTCCAGTCAAGCTGTTTCTCTTTTCTGATTGGATAAGGACTTAATTCAAGATCCCTCAGATCTTCCCAGAAAAACCTGGCTGGAAGAGACCATCTTTTTGTGAAAAGGTCTGCTTTTGCCAGTTTGCTGTTTGCTGGTTGCAGTAGCATTTCAGTAAAAGAATCTGGAGGAGAGCTGCCCACGCATCTGAATCAGATATAGTTTTTATCACTGCCATGTTGCATGGTATGGTCCAGTCTTTGAAAACTGAGGCTGCAGTGGTGAGATTTGGAATTGGAAGAGTGGCACACTGGTACTTGGGTTATGGAGCCAGCTCAAATCTAGTTTGCCTGGCAGCATAGACAAGGTCACTGCCTATTATGGGAAGGTTGTACAAATACTCGCTTCTCCAGGGTGCTAATACTTCTACAAATCATGTTAGCCGGGTACAGTGCTAAGAGAGTCAAATAGTATTGACCCCCCAAGGCCAAAGGACTTCAAAGAAACTCAGTTATCAGTTGCAGCTGCCAGGTGTGGCTACCAGAGAAAAGTGATGGCTTTAGTACAACACGTCTATAGTTGTATCATGTCACCCTGGGCAAACAGACTAGTGGAAAATTTGATGTGTCCTCCCACTAAATCTGCCCTTGTAGATAGGCTGATATAAAGCAACAGAAACCAAACTTCTTTTTGTCCTTGCACAAGCAATGAAAAAAATTCTTCCCTGTGTAGCTACGACCTTGTGAAAACTCAGTCTGTCACTCACACATTTTGCTCTCTCAGAGATGAGGTTTTCACAGCTGAGGTATCAGAGAGAGATGGGTGCTTCTCAGGTGGCCGAGTCTGCCCTCGTGTCACCTGGTCCAAAATGTTTCACACCATACTTTTGCAGATCACTGGGGGTGGGTTTCTGATTCATGCATGGCTGGCAGGAGGGTCTGTGACCCACAGAAACTTGGAATTTTAGTCTCTTCTCATCATACAACCTTTGTCACAGAGCACAAGTTTCAAGGGCAACATAACACTTGCGTATTTACTTACTGCAAATGGAGGAGGTGCTGGGTGGTACAGCACACAGACTGTGAAGTCAAACATTAATTTAATTCAGACACCATATAACTGCAGACTAGCTTGGGAGTAAGTAAAAGATATGGATGTTAAAAGTGAAAAAGCACCTAAAATTCACAAGGCACTTTCATTGAAACGCCAATTTACCTTCAAATTGTTAGCAACCTTAACAAAACAGAGACCAAACAACAAAACTGAAATGTGGGGATCGGGTAACACAGGGGAAATTTCTGTGAATCTTAAATGGGGTTTAATTTTGTTCCAGTTCTCTTTCGACAGATGCATTTGTATTTCATCCTGCAGGGCAACACTTGCTTTGGAAAATAGTACAGGTAGATCCAGAGGGTCTACTGCAGAGGCTTTGAAAACTTTCCATTCCCAGTAAAGAACCTGCACCTGAGCACATGGGGCTATCAGGAATATGTTCAGACCCATCCCTAAGCAACATGTTGAAACCACCTCCCCAGGAAATACCAGTACAGCACCTATCACCTCCGACAGGAGGAGGTACGTCCCCTCCTTCTGGAGCAGAAGGACTAGCAACTACCTGCTGCTAAAAAAACAAGTGGGAGGGGAAAAATAATCGCTGTGAGCTGTGGGAGATCTTTATCATACAGGAAAACAGAAGAGATCTGAAGCATGAATTGAGAGGACTCTTTCAACAGTGGTCTAACATCGCACACATGAGGACACCTCTGCAGCTGTGGGTTTGAGTGGGTGTCTGGGCTCTTGGAAATCCTACTTGGCCATGCCAGCAGTGCAAGATCTATAACCCTGCCATACCTACTCATCCCTTTGGTCCATAATTAAGTATCTTGTGAGCTTTCACAGCAAAATGCCCTGTACATATTCCTCTATTGGGGAATGAGTCCTTAGCACTGGACAGACAAAGTACTCCTCCAGATTATAAAAGAGATAATAAGGGAACTATTTATTAAATGCCACTGCTAGCTGCTCACAGAGCTGTTTGCCTAGTGATTTCACTGGATAAGAGTTTCAGTCATCACTATTCCCTTAGATGGAACAGACCTTACAAAATACACAAGATATGTAAGAAAACTTGCTCATGATTCACAGGGAAACTCAATGTTGATGTGAAGGAGTATTTACAAGTAGTTTCTGTAAAGTTGCTAACAAAGCATATGCAATGCTGATACAAAATCATATGTCAGGCTAGAAAATTCCCTAAAAAAAGACTTTATTCAAAAAACAAACCAACACATCCCACCTTTCTTATTTGCTCCCTTATTTGCAGCTTTTTTTCAAAATAGTATTACAAAACCTTATCATCCAAAGCTTTCAGGGAGAATGGTCTGTTTTTACTCTGTGTTTTGTAAGACCAGACTACACTAATGATTTAGCAACTTCACACTGCAGACAAATATTTCAAAATATTCCCTTCTTCACGGCTGTTCAGCCACTTCTACATGTATTGCTGCATTGCATGATGCCACCCACAGTTGCTCTTAGGAAAGGATCTTGGAAACGCAATGGTTTAAAATCACATTTGTGCATTCCCCATGGGTTTGATTTTAATGCAAATGTCTCTCAGCTAAGTCTGCTTCTGGGATTTCCCTGACAGGACAATTCTGTGTGAACAGGGAGAATCTCAGGCTCAGGTTTCTGTGGTTCTGATTTAGTAAGGATCTTCACTGGGCAGTCAGGAGGGGTCTGTGTGGTTTGAGTGCTTTACCAATGTCCCCATCACATCCTGGTCCCTTGTGTCTGCTTGTGGAGACCAGTTGCAGAGGAGCAAATGGACAGGTTGTCAGTGGTCTGGGGGGTAGATGCCTCCAGGAGCACCCGTGGCACAAGGAATGCCTGGCAGGCACACCTGCTCTGACAGCCATCAGGATGGCATTGGGTGCAGTAGCAGTGTCTGTAAGTGCATTGGTGTGTAGGGAGCACAACAGAAAAGTACCGTAGCAAAGCTGGAGAGCTTTTCAGCTGCAGTGGAAAATCATTACTACTGCTGGGGAAAAACCAGTGTCCATTAAACAACATTTTTAGAAGAGCTCAGCTCTCACTTTAGGTACCAAAATAAGCCTGCACAGAAAACAGAGATCCATAAATTACTTGGGCACACAGGTGTCACAAGAGGAGTTATGAAGAGCAGAGCAATTTTACAAATAAACTGCTTTGCCAAGGGGGCTGGCAAGGCAGTTGGTATCTCTCAGCCTGTGCTCGAGCACTGGAAACACCAGCCCAGGGCATTGGGCTTCCTGAATTTGCAGTGTCCCACAGCATCCGGGCAGGGTCCATGGGCAGTCTCTCACAGTGGGTGCCACCTGCCATACAAATGTGCTGCCAGATGTGAAGGACAGGTAGTCTATACAGTGCAATAAAGTGTTGCACATCCTTATAGGTTTCTGTGACTATTGTCTACAGAATGTGAAATTTTTGAAAATTGAACAACCCTAATATCAGCATGGTGTCTTTACTAATTTTTCTCTTTAAACGGGCACTTCCAGGAAGATAAATTTCTTCTACCTACATTTCAGTTAAGACATTTTTAATTACTTGGTTAAATACACTCATTATGCATATGAATTAAATAATTTTCAGCCACAACTTGACACATAACATTTTTTTTCCTCTGTAGTTCCTTTAAGATAGGAATAAAAGTGTTTATGTTATACTGGGGAGTATTTGAATCAACATGTATGGACTATCTGCCTATATCTATCGATTTATTTATCTATTATCTATCTTTATGTCAAGATACATTAGGTTTTAAAATGCTTTGTGAGACCTAACTGGGCACATGAAGCTCTAAAAAGTAAGAACTTCTAATAAAAGAGAATAAATGTGTTGCTAACAATTGCCTTAATTTTACTTTCTTGGGCATTAACACTGGAACTGAAAGCCTGTAACCTGTAGCCATTCTAGTATCAAGAAGTCTTTTTAGTACTGTCCTTAGTGCCTTATGTTAAATATGAGCAAATATTTGCCATCAATTTCAATGCCTAACATTTGATAACATGAAACACCTTCACTAGACTCCACAAGTGCAGCTAGTCGCTTTGAATGAACCCCAGGAGACAAGTAACATTTCTATTTTGAAATAACGCTTAAGAAGATAGTACGTACAGATATTTTATAGCTGAATGGAAAAGCTGGGTCTGAATCAGCCTTTCCAGAACATACTGCCAAGTAGATGAATGAAATATTTTTTGTTCTTATTTGCTCTGCTCAAAATCTCAAAGGAGATTTTGATACAAATCTCTGTGAGACCAGTTCCTGAGGACTGTACTTACATATTTGGAAGCTATTATTTACTGCTTAATTATCTCCATGCAGCCCAAAATATCCCTAAGCTTCAGTACACAGATGCCTTTTACAGCATATCAACCTCATCACCAAATTCAAGGCACAAGAAAAAACATTTGTAGAGGAGTGGGATGAATGTCTGAAGGTCTGATCAAGGCAGTGGACTTCTTGCTCTGTGGTTTTCCTATCATCTGCCCATGAGAGGTGTCTGGCTGCCTCTCATTCCCCTCTTTTGGGGGAACCCAACAAAGGGTTCCTGAAACAGAAACAGCTTGAAGGAAGGGAAGATAGTGCCTAGAAACAGCAGCATGGCTAAGACATAGCTGGAGGTAGATGGGTTACCACAGAAACATGAGGTAGATTGAGGATGCCTAGGATAGAGTCAGTGACTTGATAATTGTCTGAAAGAAAGTTAATTGAGAATCACAGAGATTAACAGACATGGTTCAGGAAGAACAGGAGTTGCAAACTGCTTGCAGGATGAGTGATAGCTGCAAAGGAAGGCAGAGTAGAACTGGAACGTGTCTTGCATGTAGAAGTGATAAGAGGAAATCCACAATTTCTGGAGGGAAATAAAAAGTAGGATGAGGCAATCCAGCTGCTGGGTTGGGATAAATTGTTTTGGAGGGACAACTGATGAGACACAGTAATGCTTGTGAGAAGGGAGAAAATGAGGGTTGGATTGGAAAGAGGAAGTAGTAAATACAGAATGTGAAGATGATGGCTCTGAAGAAATGCATGTGAGTCAGGTAAAATAATAGAATACTGGAAGAACATAACCAAAAGGACATTTAGTCTCTGGGTGAAGGAAGAATTGGTGGGTAGTCTGCTTTCAAGCCAGGCATCTGGCACTGCTGTACTGGGAGCTGGAAGCCATACTGGTTCAAAGGTGCAAGAGATGGAGTCCATCTAGAGAGAGACAAAAGGAAAAGAGCTGGAGGGAACAGTGCAATGGAGTCCAACCGCAGAAAAAGGAGGTTAGGGACAAAATTACTTGTGTGGTGCAGCTGGTCCTGGGACAGCTGGAGGGATGCAAACCATTCAAGAGGAACTGATGGGAAAACCAAAGTGATGAGAGCTCAAATCAGAAAATAAACTACCTATTGGAGCCTGATCAGCTGGTGGGCATTTTTGTGACCAGGATAACTCATGAAGTGAAGCAAAACACTGAGGCTGAGAAGCTACCAGAGACATGGTACATCCAATGACAGCCACTCTGCTGAGAAATGAGATATCCTCAGAACAGCTGGAGAGAGTCTGAAGTGCAAAATTTGGGGAGGAAAACAATAAGAAGTAGCGTGTCTGCAGGTGGTTATCCAGGGGGAAGAAAGACAGGCAATGATGGGTGCAGGCTAAAGGGGCTTGAGGACACAGCAGTCCTTTGTTGACAAACAGTGGTGCAGTGTGAGAGACAGATGCTGCTGCTGCTGCTGCTGAGGACGGGCTGCTGATAAGGCAGCAGGGAGAGCTGGGAAGGACTGGGCCAGCTGCTGCCAGGGTGAAAGGAGGAGCGGGAACTGGAGGGGTAACGGTTGAGGAAATAAAATGAAACCATGAATCTTTTTACTGTTTATGTTAAAAATAGCCCCAAGTAGATTTTCATACTTATTAAAAATCTTCACATAAAAGGAGCCTAGGAGAACCCGCAATACCCTCTCTATAATAACTACATCACATGTGCAAATAAAATACGTTGCTAAACTTGTTTTTTTCCTACGTAAGGACTAAAAGCAGATACCACTTACTCCTATGCACACACAACCAGTAACAGTTTATGCTTGTAGAGTTCCTGTCTATTGTATTAAAACTGGAGAACTGAGTAACACAATGTTCTGTACCAGAAAACTGCAACATTTAGCCAATCTAACAGTCTCCCAGAGCAGTTTTATGGTATTTCTATTTTTTAAATCTTCCGTTTACACTGAAAGTGGATCTGTTTTTCCATGTGAAGGAATGATTTAAGAGATAATCTGTAATACATACTCTAGCAAGTGCATTGATGCATTTTCTGAGCTCAGTGGCAAATTCTTCAATCAGGGTGTCCTGAGGCTCGCAGCATGGCTAGTGGGAAAATCTTGATTCAAACTCCCAAGTTACAAAATCCATCTTGCTCCTGCTTAAAATTTTAGATTTCAAAAACCTTTTACCACATTATGCAAAATTCACATTGTAACACTTCGTTTTAGGCAGATACTGTATTTTGAGAGCTGACACACAGAACCCTGCTCTACTCACTACTATGAAATCAGGAGCTGTTTGATACACATATTTTAGTGAAAAAAGTGCTATCTACTTATAAACACAGGCATGGATATTTGTGGTTGACTGCGTCTCAGTCTGGCTTAGCTGCAGGTTACAATTCACCTTTGAGGCTTGGACTTGATTTATGTTAGAACTGGAAATACACAGCGTGCTCTCACTAATCTTTGCACAAGATGGAGGGACTCTCAGGACCAGCTTGTTCTTGCAAGACTTTTGCTTAGAACAAAACTTCTCAGAGGACAACAGTTTGCAGTTGAGTTGAGCTTCATCTATAATTGAGACAGATCTTAGAATCATAGAATAGTTTGGTTTGGAAGGGATCTTTAAAGGACACCAAGTCCAGTCCCCTTCAGTGAGCAGCTACATCTCCAACTAGATCAGGTTGCTCAGACCTGTGTCCAACACAAACTTCAACACTTCCAGGGATGAGGTATATACCTCTCTGTGCAACTTGTTCCGGCATTTTACTACCTTCATCGTAAAAAATTTCTTCCTTATATCTAGTCTGAATCTACCCTCTTTTAGTTTAAAACCATTACCCCTTGTCCTATTGCAACAGCCCCTGATAAAAATCTGTCCCAATCTCTCTTTTAAGCCCCCTTTAGGTACAGGAATGTGTTATAAGGTCTCCCTGGACCCTTCTCTTCTCCTGGCTGAACAACTCCAACTCTCAGCATTTCCTCACAGGAGAGGTATTCCAGCCCTGTGATCATCTTCATGGCCCTCCACTGGACTCACTCCAGTGGTTGTTGTCCTTCCTGTACTGTTTCCTCTGGAGCTGGATGCAGTACTCCCAGTGGAGTCTCCTGAGAGCAGAGTAGAGGGGGAGAATCACTTCCCTCGACCTGTTGGCCACATTTCTTTTGATGCAGCCAAGGATATGGTTGGCTTTCTGGTCTTTGACAGGACACTGCCAGGTCATGTCCAGCCTTTCACCCACCAGCACCCCTAAGTCCTTCTCTACAGGACAGCTCTCAATCCCTTCATCCCCCAGCCTGTGTTGATACTGGAAGTTTCCCTGACCCAGATGCAACACCTTGCATGTGGCCTTGTTGGGCCTCATGAGGTCCCCATAGACCCACTTCTTGAGCCTGGTCCCTCTGAATGGCATCCTGTCCCTCAGGCATGTGAACTGCACAACTCAGCTTCACGCCATCTGCAAATTTGCTGAGCGTGCACTCCTTGGCTTTGTAGTTTCAAAACGGTTCCCTAACCAGTGAGGAAGGAGAACTCTGATATAATTAAAGTCAGAAATTAAAAAATAATACTTGGTTTTGCTAAGGTTACTGTGATCATTTTGAGTGATACAATGCATTTTCCTGATCTCAAACATAGTCCACTACCTGTTAAAAATGTAGGGATGGGAAACTGGGAGTCTTAGCCACTTCTAAAGAATTTCTTACTAAAGTACATCACTGTCTCCAAGAGTAACAGCAGCAAGCACCATTCATCCTAGGAAAAGTCAGAATGCTTTCATCTATTTAATAATTAAAATTAAAACCAGATCTAGATCGTGAAAAGTGTTTCCATACCCTCACTCATTGCTCGGGCTGGCAGCTGGGGCATGAGACTGCACAAAAGCAATCCAACACAACGGAGAGCAGCGTCTCTGCTGTGTCTGGTTTGGGGCCAGCCAAGGCTGCATCTGAAAGTTTCCTATTTGCCACTTATATTGGCTTCATTAAAAGTAATAAATTATCTCCTGCAAGACGCTGGGTCTGTTTGAGCCAAGGTAAGGATTGCTGTTGCAGTGTCTTTTGCAGAGGTATATGTCGCACAGCTGGCACAAACCTGCCCTCCCAACTGGCACTGCCTCTGACCAGACTCACTACTCTCTGCAAGCTCATGTCTAGGCTGGGGCACTGGTTCAAGAGCTGGACTTGAGAGCCTGCCACCAGGCAGATCTCTTGTGATTGTCTCCCACCCCAGCGTGTGCTTCCAGCACGGCCAGGAGAAGGTTGGGGGAGCAGCCAGTAGGTGGGGAGTGCCTGCCACCCCGGCTGGGCTGAGCTGTAATCCCAACACATTCAGGGGAAAGGTAAGGTGTTTCTTCACAACAGGCCTCTCTCAGGAATGAAGGCAATGGCATGTTGGAACACCATCACTCCTAGATAAAAACAAGTGAGGGCAACTCAGCCAACCTAAATAAACAAACAGAAGCACAGAGGGAGGAAAAATTGCACCTTTTGGATTTGCTACTATTCTTCATGTACACATTTGACACTTAGATGCTATTACAATGGATGCTCAGTTATTGATTGAATCCCAGTTACTGAGCCCATTTCTAGTTCTTGGTTGATGCTACTTCACTGGTAGGTTGGATAGAATTTCATTTGCTTACAGTTAAGTAAATCATCAGTACAATACTAAGGTCACTAAAAACATGCACCAGGCAGTGTTGATAAATATAAGCCTGTGGGATCACACTGTGTGTGAGCCTAAAATTCCAGACTGTGAATCAGTCTGTGGATTGAGTGGCAGAGCCTGTAGTGACCTTTTGCAAAGACTGACACATGGTCTAAGACTTGCTGAAACTTCATTTTCATCAGCATGTTAGCCAGGGTTTTGGGTGTTAGCATCTTGCTGATTGCACTCATTCTAAATGAAAAGAAAAGAAAATGGTAGCTCACAGTTCCTTTGGTGTGCAGATCTGCCCCTGTGATGCTGTATCTCTGAGGGGGAGAAGCAAAGGAGAGACAGATATAAAGCCCCAGAGTTGTACTGAGGAATTGCCACTGTTTATACAGAGCTCACTCCATCCCTTCAGTACTCATGATGGTGTCGGTTGTCAGGAGCTCTGCAAGCTTCTGGACTTCTGCAGCCACCAGAGCTGTTGGTGGGTATTCTAAGGGAATTTATTTCTAGTGAGCAAACAGTCTAACGTGTCCCATGCCCTGGGTTAGCATCCCGTGAGTGCTGCTGTATGGGATAAGCTAACACAGGGAATCCATGTCCGTTTAGTCTTAGAGGCTCTGTTCATTCTATATGATAACTGGAAATGGAGGCAAGGAGGTTGTGTTGCTTTAATTCTGCTAAAATCCTCCCTTGCCATCTGTAGGCCCAAATGAAGTAATATATGCAAGCAAGGAAAGAAGATAAATGATGTTCCAGAGAGGGTGAGAGGAATTCTCACCGCCTCATCAAAAGCACATATCCCTGGGAAATGGATTTCTAGAAATTAAGTACTCTACTGATTTCATTCCAGTTGAGTGAAGAAGGAGACAGTGGGACTATGGCAGTCACTCAAAAAGAGGATTCAACCCTTTCATATTATTGGTGACATTGTTTTAGAAACCTGTGTCTTTGAGATCTTTTTTGCCTCATGAATAAGATGCTGAAGGAATGTTCAAGTTAAATGCCTGCATTTCTAAGCTAAAAAAAATAAATTATAGTGTGCTCAGTCATGCAAATTAACGTATCAGTCAGAATACACTCAGTTCTCTGGGATATCAGATTATGATTTGAGACAACTTCTTTTAACCTAATCAGTCTGGATTCTTTGTTAAAGCAAATTAAGCATAATTCTGCTAGAGTCAAGGTAGCTATACTATTTCAAATACATTCTTATACTGTGCTTATCATCTGAGGGTTTCACAGCAGAGCTTCAAGCAATGTGACTAATATCATGAATAAGTTGCTTTATCCCCTGAGACAAAACCCAAAAATGCTATAGCAGTTAACGTGACTTAAACAAACAGACACCATTTATAAAACTTCTTATAAAAGCCTGTATTCCAGAGAGTACAGGTATGTACAGATCTCAAAAGGAGTCCACATGAAAACATGCCTTAACTGCCTGCAGCCACAGAAAGGAAACTCACAGCTTATGATGACATGTATCTGTGCTTACATTTGACACAATGCCCATGATTTTGTGTATGTATGTGTGCACAGAAACTGCAGTATCACTTTTTTAAAAAGTGTTTGTAAATAAAAATTATATATTTTTTAAATCTTAGAATGCTTAATTTTTTTTTAAATTACTAAGTAATAGGAATATCAGAGTGAATTTTTTCTTATTTCATAACACATATTGCTTGTACTGCACCATGCTGGCACTCAGATGATAAACCGGCAAAACACAGTGCGTCAGAAACAGCTTGTCAGAGTTTCCCCTTCTCACAGCTTCAGACTTTAAGGCAATGGAATTGCACTGATGCTTTAACAAAGCATTTATCATTGCTGCAGTATAAAAGAGAGGGATAATGTTTGTTTTTTCTGGTGGTCTAAAGATAAGGAAGTTAATTTAAACTACTGAGTACAACGTTTCTTGCTCTATGTTCTCAAGCACAAGGGCAACACAAGTTTTGCTGTATTGCTGTGATGTGTCTTTTACTTTAGAGGAAAAAGGGAGAACTTCGGGTCATTTGTTAATGCAAAAATGTTTCGAAAATTATTTTAGTTTCATGTAAGAAAGCACAGAGCTCAGTTCTGGGTCTTCCTGTGCATAAAAAGAAGGACAAAATGGGGCAGAGGACACAGAGAAGGTGCTCTTGGCTAGGTCAGTCTTGTCAGTCTAGTTTAACAGGGTTAAAAAACCTTCCTAGTGTAAATAACTGGGAGCACTACTGCACATGTGGGCAGCATGGCTTTGCAAAGCCTAGCCTGCATCTTACTGGACCCCCAGGCAAAATACACCACCATACAATGCTGCTCTTGCCCCTGAGCCCTACTCCTACTATCTTCCTATGGATCTAGTACCTGTTACCATGGTGTAGGCTGAGGGAATAACCTGCTTCCACACGGGTATTGTGGTACCACTGCTCCCTGCAGTGCTGTCCCCTCCAGCTCAGGCACAGATGGGAAGACAAAACACCTTGAATTCATCTACACATCAGCAAACTGGTACACAGTTGACTCACCATCCAAATAAAAATATAGAACAATGTTATTATTTCAGATTTTTGGGGCTCATGTAGCCAAATAACCTGTCTGAAGCAGTGACCACAAACTGATCCCTGCAGATTAGCAAAAATAGGATGAACAGGAATGATCTTGTCTGCAAGTCCTCTTCCAACCTCCAATCATTTTCAGCTTAGGGGACTTCTTGAACCTGATCTAGTTTGCCCAGTGGTGGACCTCTTTTCCAAGTACTTGCCTAGCCTTCCCTTGACTGTTTGAAAAAAATTGCTACAACTGTCACACCCTTTGGGAGTTTCACAGTTTCAGTATAGTTGCATGAAGAAATATCTCCTTTTATTCTGCAAATGGCTCTTAAAGCTTTGTCTAACAGTGGCTACCTCTTGCATTTGAAGAGACCATGAACAGTTCACTCCCACTCACTCACTCCATACCACCCTGGACTTTATAGACCTGAGTCAAAGAAACGCCCCATGGTGGTCTCTGCCTGAGCCTGACCTACTCAGTCAGAAGCTGAGTATCACATGTATGTTTTTGCTGCTTGTTTTCAAGGGATTCGAGAATTTACTAAAATGTTCTTGTTGCTCAGGGTCCCTGCACATCCTTGCTGCAAAATTTCACACTCAGTGTTTGGATATTGAGCATGCTGAGCACAGCAGCCACGCAAAGATCGGTATGGGCCAGTGACCCCAAATATTTTCACCAGTGTTGGTTGCTCTCTTCTCACAGTTGCTCTCCTCATAGTATTCTGCAAAGTACCAGGATTTTGCTTTACTTGGTGTACTAAACTTGGGCTATTAAAGCTAGAGATTCCCTCATTATTTAGATGCACTCAGTAGCTTTTAATTATACTACCTGGCTTCATGTTTCCTTTCCATCACATTATTCTGCCACATTTTTGTTTGGATTATGGCTTGCTTTCAGTTAGCTGTAAGTAAGACAGAAAGCGGACTTTTTAATTATATGAACAGCATCAACACTGCGAGCACTTTTTATTGCTGTCTGCAAATTCTGCATGTGATGCTACTGAGATAAATAACACAACTGACTGGACTCTGTAAGCTTTTTAGTTGCCCTCTGAAAGTGATCAGGCAATGAGCTCAGTCAGCAGATTTTTTTTAAAGCTGGCTTCCTAAGGAACAATTTCTAATACTTCATGTTTTTGCTATTTTAACTTCTCTCAGTAAGTGGTCTGTAATGGAAATCCTGCCTGATTGTGCAGGTTTCGTTGAGGCAACACACCTTCAATTGATTTTACAGCCATTCATCAGAATGATTTGCTTTAAAAACTAATTTTATGTCTAGCTAGAACACAGACAAATATGTTTAAACCAGGTATCCTTTGTTTACACGTGCATCATGTGGCTACCCAGTTTTCCTCCCATACTGGGACAGGAGAACATTTTTCATTGTTTACAGCAGGGGTAGCTCATCATAACCACATCTGTAAAACCAGCTTGGCCAGCCATATTCCACACAGGCCTGTGGGTGCTAAGGCATCCCCAAAGGTCCTTGTGCCCTGCTCACTATGCAAGCCTTCTAGGCATCTGCTCCCCTGCTGAGGCAGGGCCACCCAGCTCTGAGGGTAAGCACTGGCTTCCTAAAGAGGAGCAGCTGGAGCCAGGAACAAGTATGTGGAGAATGTTGGG
Source organism: Oxyruncus cristatus (assembly GCA_013399855.1). Lineage (NCBI taxonomy): Eukaryota > Metazoa > Chordata > Aves > Passeriformes > Cotingidae > Oxyruncus > Oxyruncus cristatus. The sequence goes on along the minus strand of VXAY01003249.1, from coordinate 1,322,574 downwards.
ATAAACATATCAAACACCTCAGGTTAATTTGCAATCGATTAAAGCTGATGCCCAGGAAAGCTCTCATGATATTACAAAGTCAAGCTGTAAAGGATAGATGTGGAGGGCTCAACTCTCTGCAACTTTAAAATTAAATGAAATATGCTGATATTTTTTCTCACTTATTTACTTATTTATGTCTACTATGTTTTAAGATTCTCCAAAGCAAATGTAACATGAGAGTTAGCCAAAAATAACCCCATGGCAGTATATTCAATGGGAGTGACTTGGTCAGCATCACTCCTACTAACACAGATGTTCAAAAACTCCACAGTGGTAGACACAGCAGAGGAAGATAATACTGCTGGAAAAGTTCAATGAAGTGATATCCCTATGTCACCGCTTATGGTCTTTCCCTCCAGTCTTAGCTGATCACAATATTGCTCCTGTTTTCCCAGAGACCTGCTTGAGGAGCACTGCTAAATGCTCCATATAGCCCCACAAGATCCCTCTGAGAGAGACTGCTGGAGAAACAGCTTGGACTCAAGAATCACTTCTGGATGTTCATGGGTGGCAGCCTGGCCCTGATTCTGTGGAAGAGCTAGTCTCAAGTTAATAATTACATGTTTAGCGTATTATGCAAGCTTTTTACTCTTGCTTTTTCTCTGGTGTCCATTCTTCCACTTTGTGATAGCCACTCCTTTTCTCACTGGCTTCATGCACCACAGGAGCACAGGTCCTGTTGGCATCAGCATTTTCCCCCAGCCTTTCCTGTCCTGCAGGAGTGACCCCGTGCTTCCTGGGTTAGGACCTGTATGCTGCTCAAGCCGTATTTCTTCTGGATTCAAATTACTAAGATCAAAAGTTCAGCATGTTCAATCCTCAGCTGTTAATGTGTTTATTTGTTCCAGTAACCTGCTAGGTCTTCACCAATTTTACCAATCTCACGAGAAGATCCTTGCCTCTCTTCAGAGCTGGCTTGACTTCAGCAAGCACGAACTGAGGGGCTGCTTTGGAGGGAGAGCAGAGACAAGGGGCTAGTGAAGGATCACAAAACACTGTTTGGAGGCAGCAAATTACTATTAAAGAATGTTGCCCACTTATGTAGAAAAACTGGGTGCCAGCCACTCACTGACCTTGCTATTCAAGTTCTGCAGTCTGCAGCAAAGGGCTCCTAGAATTAGCTCTCTCAATCTGGTGGAGAGACACCTCTGATGTCTGAAATGGGTTTGCCTTGGGGTTGTTAAATACCTGCTCCATGTGACTGGGCTAATGAAAAGTTTTTAGCCAAACAAATCCCTGTTTGTGAGGGTATAAGAGCTAAGAGGATTAGATGTTAGTTAAACTAGACATAACTGAGAAACAAAGTTGTTGCTGTTAATTCTAAAAAATGTTACCCTAGTGTGTGGGAGGGAAAGGAGTGGGTAACAAAATTAATCTGTGAAGCAAAAGTCTCAGATGACAGTTCTATCAGTTATATCCCATCAGAAATAGTGTTCCCTTAAATTCAATATTACCATGTAACAGGGGAATATATAGTTATTCTACAAACACATGGCAAAACCAGAATTAATTAAAATTGGCCTTGATCTCCTGCATTCTTCTTGTTAAGGGTATGTCAGTATTTTCTATTATTCCGTAGGTTTACCACCATAGCCTATCAAGTTGTACAGGTATATACCAATAGAGCCAGAATCTGGCTAAACACAACACAACTCCACAGTTTGATCAGAAGGATTGTCTGCTACTAAATTGGGAAACTGACCAAGTCCCATTGTTGTTGTACTGACCCGCTGAGAAGTCAGTGCCTCTCAATGACTTGCTACCCTGTTCTTCCAGGGGTGTCTCAGGTGTAAAGAATCAGCTTCTCTTGCATTTCCACAGGAATCAAAAGTCAACAGATTTCTTCTTCCTCTAACGAACTAGGGGTGCAATAGCACCCCTAGTAAGGATAGATTAGGGGAAATTGAAGTTAGAGTAACAGTGTATTTGTGCTGAACAAATGTTTCCTCCCTACAAAAAAATCCCTCCAAACCCATGCTATTAGAGCCTTCAGCCTCCTCCTCCTCCTCCCATTTCAAAAACAGACTCATGCCTTATGCCTGCTTAGAAATTCTTGACTTTATTCCCAGTGAAACTGTTCGTTTCAGCAGCAGCCAGCAGCCATCTCCATCAGCATCTGCTGCTACCTGTCATTCTGCCTTGTTTCACTTCTTCTTTCTGGGCAGACATCCCATGAATCCCAGGTTTTTATCTTGATGACTCCATTCTCCCCTACCAGCCTCATTCTAGAACACCTGCTAGCACTAATTATACTTTTGTTTGAATATAAATACCTTGCTTGGGGACATAATAAGTATACACCTGATTTTGGAGCCTCTGAAAGAAGGCTGTTGTGCTGATCAGTGCCAATAAGGAAGGAGGAGATGTAAGAACTACCTCCCCAGAAGTAAATGAAGTCAAATCAGTGAGCTTTCCACGATGCTGGAAGCCAATTGCACCTTTTAAGGTTCGGAACAGCCCCTGGCACACTTTGGACCCATGTCATTTAAGTACCAGTTACCCAAAACAGAAGGCAGATATCACTCTCCCAGGCAGAGGCTGGGGGTTAGGGTGAGCTCTGGATTGTTCTTAGCACACAGTTTGGGTGCAGTCATTTGGTTTTGGCAGGCGAGGCAGCATCCTCCTCTGGAGGCAACCAGCCTCGGTGCCAGAGAGCGATTCTGGGCGCGTTTGATTTACTAGCAGAGATGTAGCTAATGGGGAACAGAGATAGAAAACCAAACCCCTCCTGCAACAACCAGAACAAAGAAATCTTTTACATCTGGAAATATTGAGGCAGATGATCAAATAATTAGCACTGCAACATGTTTGTACTGCCTGCAGCTAGAAGAACTGTTCTCTGTGAAAGCAGGAATGTGGTTGAGCCTGCAAAAACATGATAAGGGATCTATACTTAATATTTTTGGATGGTCTGTGACCATCACAAGTAAGTTTCCACGGAGTTGAAGGAGTATTCAGGATTGAACTCCCAGGGAAAAACTCCCTACTCTAACCAGCTGAGGATGGCTTGGCAATCAAGGGCCAGTGCCACATCTTTACTCCTTCTGGGAAGGTGAAAGTATCAAAAATAGAGATGTAGAAACAACCTTTTTTGTTTATATCACAAGTTGACCCTGGAAACAACAATAACAAATATTCTTTTTACTTGCTTTTCTCAACCAAATAAAAAAGTCAATTTCAGTTTAATTTTTTTCTGTAGCACTTTAAAAGTTTCTTCAATTTCCACATAAAGTGCTCCAAATTGAAAAGTGGAAATATTTTCCTTGGAATTTTTATTTTTACACAGATCAGACTGTTCTGCAAACTTGACCAAAACTTAAAAATGGTTCTATTTTTATGAAATCTTCACTTTTTGGTAAGTATGCTGTTTACACATATTTTTACCCCAGCTGGAATCCTGATGTGCTTGCATACCATATGGAAAAAAAGTACAGGTATGGATTTCTATGCTGATGTTTCATCACATGTGTGGGCTGATGCTGGCTGTAGCTATGAAATACAAATGTAGTACATACAGATCTTGCTGATCTAGTAGAAGTATTAAATAGCACATCTCCTGGCCCTTTTACAGGAGGATGATTCAAGCAATCCGTAGGTTCCTAGGCTGCTGCACAAGATCACAGCCTGATCACACGTGTATGATGGCATAAACAGATGAATAATAGCAACTGCATTTTCAGTCCCACCCACATTTCACCTTATTTTTTAAATCACATAACACCTACACACAATGCTTGGCTAAGACAGACAAACACAGATTGCAAGAAAATCAATATGATGTTTTCTGTATGTGTGTATTTCAGGAGAAAATAATAGCTGGGGTTTCTTTTTCCTTTTTTTTCTTTTCCTCTTTCTTTTAAGGAAATAAATCTGAGAAAAAAACAGACAAGTGATAAAAGTCATTAGTTGCTATAGGACTTCAAATGCTAAGTCCTAGCACAAATGCAGGTAGAATTGGGCTTGAGTGGGAGACTGCTGACCTATTTAAAAATATTGCTGCTTGGCTTCCCAGTTGGGCTGCCATCAGCTCCAGCACACAGCATGACCTTGCCTCTGTTGAGAACTGGAAGAGTGTTGCCCTTGACTTGAATGGAAGCAGGATCAAGCCCTACCCAGACAATTTCATGCTCTACGTGTTGGATGTGCGTGCCAACATTATGCAAAGGGGTGAAAAATGAAAACCTGTCAGGCACAGAACTGGTGCACTCAAGGACATACTGTTATTTGTTTTGCAGCTTTGCCATTCTAACAGGGATTAACAACATGCCATAGATAGCTGCCATGATAAAGCCAACCAAAACGCTTCATTTTCTAACTTTCAGAACAGGATCTAAATTTTTGAGGGAAATTGCTTTCTTGGCCTCAAGTTTTTATTTAAAAAAAAATCCTGAGAAAGCATTTACTTTTTCTTGACTTCTCTCCCCACTTTTCCTCTCCTTTGTCCCCCAGCTAACACAGCAGCAGATTGAATTCACCTCCCAATTCCTTTATTAATTATTTTTTCAACCAAGTCGGTAGGTGTTGTAAGTCGCCAACCTTCGCTTTCTGGAAATTCTTTGCTGTATTACTGCATAGCAGAGTGGTGTGACAAGGATAAAGAGATTAGAAGTAATTTCATATAACTCCTTCTGTCAAAATCTGCAGAGGGCTTTTACTGGTAACTCTGAGTGTTGTTGAAATTCTTCATTAGAAACTTTCAATATATGGGCAGGAAATCTCTAAGCACTAAGACGCAGGGTAACCAAAACAGAGGGAAAGAAGGAATTTCGAATCAAAGTCTGAACAGAGAGAATACAAAGGAAAAAACCCAAAACACTGCTCAAGTACAACAGTAATAATGCATGTTATCTCCAAGGGAGTTGACGCTAATTCAGCTTTGAAAGCCAGAAAACTACATGCTGATTCTCACCAGTTTCAAGTAATTGGGCATAACCAGTACGGACACGGGCTCTCCCGGCCACCATTAGACAACCAGGGTGGCTGTAAGCTTCTGGTGAATGGTCACTACCACAGGCTGCCATGGTTCACGCAAAATTCAGACTTGTGTTTTTCCTGTTTGTTGTATCAGCAACATACAGTCTAGACAGGCAAAATCTGGCCAGCAGATCAGGATCTTTTCCTAGTAAGGTGGTCAGGTATAGCCCCCAGTTTTGTCAGTGTGGGAAAGCAAGAGTGAAGCACAGGGAGAAGAAGGAACTAAATGCAATCTGGCCAACGCAGCCGGGCCAGACTGCAGATCTGAACAAAGCTTTGAAAATAAGAAAAGGGTGGCTTGCATTTTCTGTGATTGTCCTGTTAAATGAACAGGGGAGTGGACAGACATGAAATGATACTAACAATCCTTCAATTTTTGAAAAGTTACTATCATGTGTTACAAAGCAATCATCAGGTATCGCAGGACCTCGTCAGAGCCCGTGACCTTGCTCAGGAACAGAGAGTGCTGGTGAGCACGGGCACAGGTGCGTGAAAGGGAACATATCACTACCATAATGGGTCGGGAGAAGAGTTTAAATGCTTTGTCCCCTGTTAGAGGTGCAAACTCTTCTTCTGCTTTTTTGGGAGGTCCTTGTGTCATTTACCCATTTTCACAAGCATGTTCACAACGCGGGTTTGCTCAATGAAGGGTGCAGCACGATCCACTGTGCTTCAGCCCACTCAGAACAGCTTTTGTCCCTATCTTCAGCTATTTGCTATGCACAAGGAAGGTTGCTCTGCATGCTTCCCTGCTGACTCTAGACTTCAAGCTGCTTGACCAGGGGATGTCTTCCCTCTGATATGTGCAGTACACAGTGCAACAAGCATTTTTCATTTGTCCACTTCTTCTTTAGAACAATATATTAAAAGAGCCAAAGCTTTGCCAGTTCACACAGGCTGGGACATGTAATGCATTCAGGTTCTGATCCTGCACCTTTTGAGTCACAGAGGCTTTTGGGATGGTTTTAGAGGAAGGGAAGCTCCCTTGCACAGCTGTGCCTCAGCCCTAGTCTGCAAAGTGCAAACCAGAGAGACAGTATTGTGCAGTGGGCTACTCTGACACCACGGTCGCACCATCTCAGTCTCCTACCAATCTCCTGTTCCTCAACTGGAAACAGCCTAACTTCAGGTAACTATCGCTTGCAATTACCATCCACCAGGAAAAGGGGAGTCAAATACCTCATCAGAACAGGGTGGATTGCTACATTTGAGCAAGGATGTCTCTTCTTGTGAATTCTCCTCCTGGCCCCACAGATCCTTGACTATACAATGGCAGGGGGCTGGCATTTCCCCACCCCAGCCACTTGCCTCTGGTGCACCCTGACACAGCTTTACAGCCCAGGAGGGACTGAAGCATTGCATGGCTTTCCTTGGGTACCCCTCAACCTGACAGGCAGTACTACTTCCCTCACTCCCATGTTTCACCAAGTGAAAGTGCCAGCCTGGGTCTGGATATGTCCTGCAGACCTGTGCATGGGAAAACAAGTGGTGCAATGTGCTGATTCCCCTGAGAAGTGCCAGAGATTCCCTGGAGCACCTCATATTTGGAAGATGGATGCTGAAAATTGGATTTCACAGTGCTCTGGACCTTTGTGGGAGACAGTGGCCTCCTTTGCTCTCCATGCAGTACAGGGGGTGCAGAGAACCTGGGCTCGGGCACCAAGGGTGGCTGCTGTCCCCACATTCTGCCAGAGGCAACAGGGTGACACGGGGCCTGATGCACTTTGAGAAAAGGGAACTCACAGCTGAGGAAGATAAAGAGGCTTTTGATTACAGCTTTCTGCCCTTGCCCTGCACGTGGAACCTGTGTATCACTGGCCAAGTCATTTGAACCAAGCTTCGTACAGATGGTGACCAACTGAATGTTCCTTGTATTCAGATGGGAACATTTTCTGGTCTGCAATTTGCTCGCAGATGCAACAAGCACGTAGAACACAAGCGACCTCACTGGGAAAGGCACTTTGAAAGTGTGGGTCTTAAGCAAAATTAAGTTTTCTGGAAAGTAGAGTCGTGAGGCAACCAGTGTGACTGACTCATACTGGTAACTGAAGTGCAAACAAAAAAAGAAAAGGAGGCAATTTGTTTTGCCTCAAGGCAAACATTTAATTTTTGGATTCTCTACCCCATTTCTATTTTTAAATTTGATGAAATTTTTTAAATGAAATTTCATTATAAAGCAAAAAAAAATGTGGTTGCATTATTTTGAAAACATGGAAATAACACCTCAACTTATTTGCATATTTGTATTTCTGATCACCCAAAATAACCTCTTAGCTTGACATAAGCCTATAGGTAGAGATTGTTTACCCTAAAGCACATTGTTCAGTGAAAATAACCTTTATCTAAGCAAATTCACCTGTGCCTGGCCCTAGTATCCCAAAACTGTACAGTCAAAATTATGGCAAACTTTTTAATTTATATCCTGTGTCCCTATTTTTTTAGTAAATAAATATTGAATGGTTGTTGTGCAGATTATCTTATTACTGTTTGTAAGTATTTAAATGCTATAGCAATGAACACCACTAAAAAGTTCAAGAGTAATAAATCTCTCCTCAGAGCAAAGCAATACAAGAGCATGAACCATTTACATCCTGAACAGCAGGAGAGAAAAAATAAATATTTAAAGTCCACTGACCACCCTCTTTTTTATGCTTGGTATATGACAAGGATCAGTACTGAATGTGTCAAAACCCCAGGATCATACTATAATAATACATACCAGAAGGCAAATTAGGATTGTGCAGACTATAAATCTGGCACTATCTAAATTCCACACTTCATATTTTTTATGAGTAGGATATAACTGAACAGTTTCCTAAGCTTCTCTGTATATTTTTTTTTGGATGCAAACTGAAAACCAACTCCAAATTCCATCATGAGGCATCCTACTGATGTGTGCGCCACCAGGGGGTTAGCACATGAGATTTACTTCACGGACTTCTGTTTCAAAAGGTAACAGTAAATGACTGAGGCAAGGCAGCAACAGCAAGACGGAAGAGGCAGGGGGACTCCTTCTAGCTTCCCAAGGGAAAGTTGGAGTGGGGAAAAGCCTTTGTATTCACATCCCCAAACACTTTGGTTTGGGCTTCATCCAGACTCCTTGGATGACCTGCCCCTTCTGGTCCTATCCTTGTCCAATACCAGTGCCCCAAACTCACACCATTTCCTTCCTCAACTCATTGTCTCTACCCCTGGGAGCCCCTGCCAGACTGGCTCTGTTTGCAGACTTTGCTCCCAAATGTGCTGTCTTCCTACCCAACCACCAGTTCTCAGTCACTCCTGTTGAAGTTATCCCCTCAAATCTGTCTTTCCATCAGCCTTCTGAATCCTCATCAGTTTTTCCAGGCAGACAGTTTTCTTTCCTCTCCTACCTTCATAGCTCTCTTCTCTCACTTTTCCTCCCTTCCTGCTCTTCTGGAGCCTCAAGCCCCAGTACCTGTTTTTTGCTTGCTTTACCTTTAGATGCCCTATATACTGTTCTTGAACCCAGGGCAGAGAGCCCAGCAATCTCACACCAGACCTGCAGATCAAGTCTGCTCAGAGCATAGGCAGTGTGAGCAGGGGTTTCTGGTACTTTGATGTTAAAAGTTGAAGTTTCTACTAAACACGTGAAAATTGATTTTCAAAGGTTTATATCCTGCTTAGACCTGGGTACCCCTGCACAAGAGCGACTTGAAGTCACTGTCCTAGGAAGAGGTTGCAAAGGTTTGAAAAAAGCACTTTGATTTTCAGAAACAGTCAAACCATTTTAGGCTAAGAGACTCCTGGGCCTCTATCCAGGAAAACGAAGAACAATTCACAGGCAGATATTTTGCCATGCAATGTTTCAATGCAGGGAATTAAAGTTTTGCAAAATTATGAACAAATGGAAATACTCTCCTACTAGAAAACGCAGGACATCCTGACTAACCAGAGCTGCTCTGTCTTCCTTGTTTTACATTTGCTTGTGCAATGGGAACTTTAGGATGTAAAGTTTCAAGGCCTTGGAGCAGGTACAGTCCCAGATCTCTGTAGGTTATATTGTGTGCAGTTTTTTTCCACAGTGGGCTACAACAGTTATATCTATTTATTAACAGTAAAGCTACAGGCCCTTTAGTCATGCATTTCAAACTGCTTTTCCAAAACCAATGATTTGAAGCAGAAACCTGGGACTTATCACCACCTACACCCTGAGAACTCATGGCTCTCCCCCATACGTAGAGTTTCACAGCAAGTGCTGCTCACTGCTCTGGTGGTGGGATCTCGCTCTCCCTTCACAGGGACACAGCTGGATCATGAAGTGCAGCCAGCTGGGCAGCTCCCTGTCAGCTTCTGCTATTGGTGGTTACAAAGATTGGTGGTTACAAAGACCTATGAAACATCAGCAGTGTTTTCCAGAGTCCCCCTCACCCCAGGACTGTGGGGATGCTGAGGATAGTGTAGGAAGGGTGAGTGAGGAAAGGAGCCCAGGGGCTGCCAGAGTTTTGGGTTGTGTGTCCAGCTGTGATTGCCACCTTCCCTCATCCTTCCCCAGGGCTCTTACAGCACAACTGCCCATGCACAACTGCCCAACCCTATCAAAATGGAGGCATAAGCCAAACACAGAAAAATCCCTGAGATTTGCCAAAGCTCCCCACAGTTTGGCCATAGCAGATCCTGCTGCAAGATGTCACAACCCTATGGGATGTTCAGCTATACCAACAGAGACAGTAACCACAAAACAGATATCCACAGCAACCAGAAACAACCCACTTGACTGTGCCATTGTTAACTCGGGCATGTCACTTTCTATGGCAAGACAAGGACATGAACCCACATTTCCTAACTTTATACAGGTGCTTTTCCTGCAAAACCAGTAATTCGTATACTTTTCACCTCTTGCCTGGCTTGTTCTACACCTTATTGCACATATGCATACAATAGTATATGTGAACTCAGAAGAAACCCTCATTTAATGGTGATTGACATTTGCAAGAGCTTTAAGAAAGCTGTGATTTTGGCATCAGTTACTTTCCAGGTTAGGATTAACAAATCAATGAGTTAACCACCACCTGATGTTCTTTGTTTAAACCAGGCCACATTTCAAAATAGAGACAGCTTTCAGATTTTTTTGCAGAAAGATTGTGCTTTGATTTGGAAATAGGGAAGCACAACAAGGATTGCAACATGAAACCAGTAAGATTCGACAAAGAGGAAATGTGATAGAAGTGGTTTGGATCTATAGAAGGAGCAACACAATGCTGTTCATCTAACATTGTTCACGTTACAGTGCTTGATTCAGAAGATGCAGAAGCAGTGCCTGCTTGTCAGAGGTTCAGGCAGAAGCTAAGCCCTTCCTGCGTTTTGGTATTGCGGCTGGAACCCAGATTTGAACAATGTGGAAATGCAGTGAATATGAAAGCCTGGTTCCTTCTCCTTTCCTGTCATTCAAAGCTCCTAATGTCGGCAGGTAGGGGATTCATCTGTTCTGCTTTTCCATGGTCTCAGCATCTCTGCATCCAGCTGTCTGATGCTCTGAACTGGCTTATGTAAGCCCTGGTGCTCCACAGACCACTCACTTTGCATCCTTGCAAACATGCATCCTGCGCTGGGATCCCAGACCATGGACACAGACTCACTGATTGACACAGACAGAGCCAGTGGAGAGCGTGAAGGCCCCAGAAACTGGCACCAGTGCCAGAAGGTGAAGGTGAACATCAGAGGATGGGGAAGTGGCGAGCAAGCAGTAAGTGCTCCATGCTGATGGCCATATTGCACCGTATGGATGGAGTCCAGCCATAGAGGGGTTTTGATTCTGAGGCTTTGGCCAAGTTTTGCTTTGAATACAGAACTCTGAAAGAAACTTGCACAACAGCAACTAGCAAGCTTATCTAATCCTCTTTGCACTGGCCTCAGCTCTGAAAAGGGCTTGTCCAACCTGTTTGTGGGTATTCCTAGGGCACAGGGGACAGATAGCCTCATATCCACCCTGTAGTGGCATGATTACAGCTCCCAAACTGCAGCAAGATCCTTTCTGATTACTTTGGAGTACAAGAAAAAGAGAACATAGAGCTGCTTATGTATTAAAAACATGAAGGTGTGTCCAAAGTCACCATGAACTTACTCCCTGGCTTTCAAATCCCCTGCACAGTGCCTCTTTTGGGTACCAGCAGCATTCACAGAGAGCTGTAGTCTTTGATTGATTTTCACTATTACCAGTATGAAGCTTTATTGCAGACCTAACCTTCTAGGCTTACAGATACATGGTATTTTTCATAGAATTAGGTTTATTACAGGTAAGTAGACCGTACCATCAGCAGTTTTGCATTAATTTTCTTTGGGAGACCCTGTATTTTTTACACAACTTATTTATTTAGACAAAAACCTGTTGTGTCTGTTTGAAAACATAGAGGGCGAGATGCTTCATGATAGAAGAAGGTACATCCTGTCACCTCTTTTATATATGCAGTATATTCTTTAACTATTGTCTCTTGTGGCACTTCTCAAGATTATATTTCTAGTGTATCACAGGAGGAGAGGAAAAAAATACATTCTTTCTGTCTCTTGGTGGGGAAACTACGGCACAGTGGGGGAAAATGACCCCATCGAGATCACCCCCCTGAAAGAGAAGTAAATATGGTAACTGACAGACTGATTTGTATTGATACCTACTATATATATATATATAATATATGTTTATTTATTTATATAAATATACAAATATAAATAATGCCTCTTTTTTTGTTTTTTTAAAGCTCAATAATCTACAAATGGAAATGCCAGGATCTGGCTCAGATTTCAGTTTCCTTGGTAAAGGCCAGTGGAATGGGCACCACAACAGCGGCAGCAACCTGTTCTCAGCAACTCCATAGCCCATAGGCCAGTGGGATCACAGGTAATGCCTTTCAAATCCCTCACGTCTTTTAATGGTGCCTCTCTTCCCACTAGCACACCACCACAAACTCATCTTTAGGAGATGATAGGAACCAAAAAGATGCTGTTAAAACTCCAGATATTGCTCTAGATGGGAAGGGGTGGGGGGGAGCAGGGGGNGAGGAAGTGGAGGGGGGGAAGGTGGGAAAAGCCCTGGAACTGCTTAATGAGAAAAACACTTTTCCTGGGCTTTTCTCATTCTGAAACAAAAGCCAACAGACAAGGCCACCAGTGCCTCCAGTTTAGCAATACTTAAACGCACCTACTCAGAGCTTCTGGCAGTACATTCCGCATCCCTCAGAGCTGCAGGTTTTATACAGAGTTCCATGTATCAACCAGACAGTGATCTGATAAACTTTCACCGAGGCAGGTGGCCATGGGAATGGCCAGGAATTTGCACAGGAATTTTGACAGGAATTTTCTTACTTAGACACATAAGGTCAGCAGACAGTAAAAACTGAAACTGTTTGCCAGTCTGCCTTGCTGCTTACCAGAAATGTAAGCTTGCAGACGACTACCTGCAGAAAACCAGAGCTTTCCAGAGAAATAAAGACTGACCATGGTCTCTGCAATATGGACCTGCAAACATCTGTGACAAAACACAGGTCAGAGAAAAGACCTTCCAACATCAGGGAGGGCTTCAGGGGCCACAGGCTGGCACGTTACAAGGCAGAGAGAGCAGAGCAGCACAGTCACAAGCGTGTTCAGGATCTGTTGCCTGTCTTGGACTCTGTTCCCACTGATTAGGACAGGCTGCCCACCACAGGAGGCAGGGCACCCTCCTGACATCCCAGACAGCCCTTGACACCCCTGTGGTGCTTAGGAAGATTTATTCTACACCCACACGTCTGACCTGTGACTCACACAGGTAAGTTGATACTTGGAGCTTCAGCATGTGTAAGAAGCACGTAGAAGCCTTTTTGCTTATTATTGCTCAATAGAATTATCCTCTATGAAAATCACTTTTTTTTTTCCCTCCTTGCAGGACAACTGTGGCCTGTTAGGGCCATGCCCAGGCTGAAGCTTGCTTCTGGGCCCTGGGATTGTGCAACGCCGCTGGGTATGTCTGCAGCCACCCTGGGCCTGGGTGCTTAGAGTGAGCAGACAACCTTGTCAGCAGCATCTCCTCTTCCCATTTACTTTGTAAACACTAAGATACCATACATGGCAGCAACAACAAGCACATTCAGATCTCCTTGACCCAGACTGGGGCGCCTCCAGCTTACGACCCATCGAACGTGCCCTCTCAGCAAGTCAGTGTCTTTTCTTCATGAGGCCAAGAAGCCAAGGGCAGAGTCTCTCTTCCAGAGCCACAGACTGTACGGTAGTCCCAAAAGTTTGAATACACTGACCCATTAAGTCTACCTATATGCTTGCAGCTTTACCTGTGACTATGCTCCTGTGAGCTTCAGGTACTGTATTAGTGCTACCTTTAAGGAAATGCTAATGACAGTGAAATGCCTCCTGTGGGGACTAGCACTCATGTTAGGATGTGAATAGCAGTTTATGAACTCTGGTAACATTTCAGCGTACACAGACAACAGAAATTTTACTGCCAGAAGCATGCACATGATGTGGACATGGCCTCAAGTCATGGTAATAATGTTAATATTTTATTGAGGTGAGCTGAAACCTTTTGTTGCAGAAACATCTAGAGGACATGTCCCTGCATGCATGTTTGTGTTTGACTATCTTCTCTCCTTGTCTTTCATGCCTTTTTTCTCAGCTCTAGCTCTTACTCCCTTCCCAAGCTGGAGAGTTCCCTCAGTTGCATCCTGCATGCTGCTCATTCCTCATGACCTGTGTGTCACCCCAGCACACCCTCCAGCTTTAAAGACCTGTTAGCCACAGTCTCTTCATATTTCCCTCCTTACAGGTCCTGAAATCCTGGGCATGGCTTTCAAACACTAATGAAGCTCCTCTGCCTCACATTTTCTGTAATTGGGATCAAACCCAGTGAGTTGACCTTTTCCCTGCTCTCTCCCTCCTCCGCCTTCTCCTCTTTTCAAGGATCCCTCTCTTCTCATTTCCTCCCTTCCCTTCACAGCAGATGCCTCCCCTTCGTCCAAGTCCATCACCTTCCTCTTCCGGTTTTGATTCTCCATTTTTCTCTCTTCACTGTTGCTGATTTATGCTGATGACCCATATCACCCCCCTGTCATGCTGTGTCCATCTCACCTATTCCATTCTCTGCTGCCTGGATCCTTTTCTTTTCCTAAAAAAATCCAAAACAATGCCCTTTCCCCCCACCCCCCCCCCCAAAAAAAAACCAAAACCCAAAACCCAAACCCACACCCACAAAAAAACACCAAAAAAACACAAACCACAAACAAACGAACAACAACCAAAAAACCCAACAAACTTGTTTATTTGGCATGCACTGTTCAGGCTCGAGGTTCCCTACTGCTGAATTTTCCCTGCACTAACCTTCAAGTGGTCCCATTCAGCACCATCCATTAGCCTCCCCCATTATGTCCCATCATTCAGCCTTTCTGTGATTTCCATTCCCTCAAATCTGATGCCTTCTCTTTTTAACCATCTTTCCACCAAGCTAAATTGCAAATTCTCCCTACATTTCCATTTCCTTCAATTTGCTTCCCCACAATATCCAATCCAGCCAATGCCCCCAAACCACTTTTTCTGATAGAAAGATTGAAAGACCATCTGCTGAAAGCCTGGCCATCGCTTCCAGCTCAGCATGGATTAAACATCTCCAAGGTCTCTTTTCTCTCCTTTCCACAGTGACCATTACTGCTCTGTTTGCAGGCAGGGCGCCGTGTTTATTTGGGCAGCCTTGCTTTCAAGGTACAGCTAAGATCTGTTGATGCTTTCTGCTTGCATGTCAAAGACATTGGCTATTCTATCTGCCCTCATAGCTTAGACACACCTCTGGGGTCTCACCCTTACATTAGCTCATTAATGGCAACATTCTTTTTTCTGCTTTCATAATTGATCTCCTGTTGATCTACAATCTTGATCCACTGTTTCATCTTCAAAATACTATTTCAAGAGTCATTTTCATAGCTTTGAGTGTGCCATTCTTTTTTTGTGTTCCTGTTGACCATCTCTCCATTTTCTAATAAGTAAAATAAAAGGTGTCCTTATGCATAGCACTTGCAGTGGCAGGCAGAGCTGAATAGCACAAACAGGTGCCTTTTGCAGCTTTTGAACACCAGCTTTATGCTTTCCAACAAGTGCCTTTCTGTTTTCCCTCATAATTCCTCCCTTGGACTACCTCCCTGGTCACAACTGCAGAGGGACTTTGCTCACCTCTCCTAAATTCCTTCTAAAATCCTTCTCTTGCTGCTGAAATAGTGCAACAGCAGCCAGTCTGCTGGCATGCCATGCTCACTGTACCCAGCTGGCCCCCTCACCACTTCTTTGTGCTCCACCCACATCTAATCCATCTCTTGCTTCTCACCAGGTATGTCATGCATAAACCCCACATGGCAGTGACGGTCCTTCCGCTCTGCCTGCAGAGCAGGTACACACACAGCAGAAACACCCAGATCAGGAATCCCAGGTCTGACACAGCAATCATTAATGGCATCTTGAATGTTACTGAGAATTCAACTTGTTGAAACTCAACCCTCACCCTGACCTGTGGTGGAGCTTACTAAGTTTCTGTAATAAAAGATAAAAATGCAGAGGAAGTATTTCAGTTCATTTCAAAGGCAGAACTCAAGCACATCCACTGGGTACTCAAAAGGCCAAAACATGAATGCAAACCCTGATCTACATCACTTGGAGTTTTGCTTCTCCAGAGTAAACCTCCCAATGGCCCTCACACTGTCAAATACAATAGAAAGCATTTTGTTCGTCACTGGTTTGTGAAGCCATTCCCCCTTTGGAAACAGATGAAAGTTTCTGTTGTCTTATTATTGGTTGAGTATTCTTGGGCATTTGTAGTTTCTTTCTATCTCATGCTAAATAAGCCTGTCTGTGCTGACTTCGTCTCAGCTTTATGACCTAGCTAGGTGAAAGATAACATCCAGACTCTTAGTATGTAAAACATACTTTAAAATATCAGAAATCTCTTTTTCCTTTTCAAATAAAATCTTGCTTGTGACCATGGCAAATAGAATCCTCAAAATGACAAAAATTGTCCTCGACTATCAGGTAGTCAGCTTAGCAGTTACTAAGAAGTTGCTTTGCTCTGTTGAGTTTACTGTGTCACCAAAACCCGACCAGCCATAGCTATACAAAGCCTGCATTGTCTCAGCAAGGCTACTGAGATGTTCCTGATCTTGGCAAGAGCTAGGTGTACCCAGAAGCATTTTATTGAAAAAAATTACAACAGCAGAAAGAAATATTATTTTAGATCTCGTACTGAAAAGATAAAGGTCAGAGTCCTTCCTTCTGCTAAAGGAACATACAAAAATATTCCATTCACAGGTTTTGTTTTACAACCTTGAAAATTGCACTTAAAAATCCCCATATGAAACAAATTTTGAAGTGACTACAGTATAAGAAAGGATTTGTGAGTTTAGGTCATCAGTAATTTGGAGATTTCAACTTCTTGACAAAAGAGGCAACTACACACACCCATATACAGGCATGGAGATAGACTCTTCATAGTTAATCTGTCAGACCTGCTTCCTTGCCACAAAGCAAACCTGATCTTTTTGTTCATCCAAGTAATTGATTTTTTTTTTTTCAACAGGAACAGGATGTGGCAACGTTTCTTCACAAAGAGCACATACTTGCCCCTATTGAATTTCTCAATAAAACAGAGCAATGTTGTTTTGGGAAGCTATGCACATATGATCAGAGCCAGCAGTTTGAATTAAAAAGCCAAGATTATGAGTTTTCTTTCACCTATAGGTGTGGTATAACACCTGCTGGAGTTTGTCACTCAAACAGTGCTGTGGGCTCCTATGGTAAACCAACAGGTACTCGTGTACCCACTCCAGAGTAACCCCTAGATCTTCTTCTCCAGCTGTAGGATGTTAATAAATTTTGACTATGCCATTGCCAACCCAATGAACAGGAATTCAGTATTCACTTATGACCATAAAAATCAACTTCATTTGTTGTCAGAGCACTAAAAGCCTATAATGGTAGAAGCAAGAATTGACATTTATGTTGCTGGTATTAAATATTTTTATTCAGTTACCAAAAAAAAGCGTAATTTTCAGCTTCTTACCAAGTGATATTAATTTTTACAGGGGGAAAGATCTGACAGCGGGAAAAATATATCCTAACAAGCAAAAGAAAAACCCTCTGCCTTCTGTCAGATGATCTCACAGCTTTCACATAAGAGGGTGTAACATTTCACAGAGCTCAAAGTGAAGGGGTTCTGCCATGTGAAGGAAACCAAAATTCCAAAATGTGGGAAGCTGCGAAAGCAGACCCCAGTGCCAGGGGTAGCCCCGCCGAAGCCAGCCAGGCATGGGCCACATAAGGTCAAGCTTTCAGTAGGAACAGAAACCACAAAAGCAGTGTTCCCTGAAAGCTCTACTATCTCCACTGCTTATATTAAATACTTTTATTCCAAGGTTTTCAATGTTTTTTTAATCTATTGTATTGAAGGCAGCACATTTCTTTACTTTCTAAAATTTCAAACAAAGATTTTGCATCCCCAGCTGCAGCAGGGACACTCAGAAATTATTAACAACCCTATTAACATGCCAGTGAACTCCAAATATTTCTCTAACTACTCCTAGTGTTTGTCTCAGAAGAGGTCGGACCCCCAAAAGCCGGGGAGGAGGCTGTGCTCTCCCCGGGCGAGGAGGCGAGGTGGGAGCAGCTGCCCTCGGCTCCCAGCATGATGCACAGCTCTGAAACAAGCCAGAAGAGCAACCTCTCCCAGGACGGGAATATGCCGAGGAGTGGGGAGAGAGAGAACGAACGTGCAGAGTGTTTGTCTCTTGGTTATCTCCCAGACAGCAGTCTGTTAGCTTTAGCTTCGAGTCTGCCGGACACCAAGCGGCCCGTTCCTGGCGTTATCTCCCCTTGCTCTCTGAGAGTACATGCTGCCTTCCAGTTTTCCAGCTGTATACCAGGCTCCGCTTAACACCGCCTACGACCTCTCGCCGCCTCCGGCCCGGCACCTGCGGCTCGGGGGCCGGGGCGCAGCCCCCGCTCCGTCCCGCGGCCTCCCGGGGCCGCCGCGCTTGCGAAACGCACCCAGTTCCCCCTCTCGCATCATGTGAACTCGGCCAGACTGGTGAATAATTGCAGGCTTGTCCAAATTATCACTTGCAAAGTCTAGGAGGCACATAAGAGCACCGATGCTCAACTTGCGTTAGCCTCAGGCGGCTCATTTCAGCCTGGTCTAATGCTCCTGCCCTTTGCCAGGTCAGCCCAGTTGAGCTGATAACACTTAGGAGAGATTTTGCGACCTGTTAGGTCCCAGCCCATCTTTAACTATTACAACAGTTTGGCTTTAGCTCAAAGTTTTCTTTTACATTCCTAAGAAGAAATGAGCTGTGTAGCCTTACCTCTAAAATTAAAAAAAAAAAAAAAAAAAAAAATCTGCTGCATCTTTTAATGTGAATAAGGAGACCTGATATTTCTCCTCTAATCACACATACCTCAGCATGAAGATACTTGAACTCCTGATCGATACATGTATTTTAAATGGTCTTCAGAAACTTTTCACATATAAGATCCCATTCTTATGCTAATATCTAAAAGAGACTGGCAGAGAGCAGCCTCAGAGCCCTCTTGTCACTTCCCTGTCACTTGTACCACCGCTCTGCTTTCTGTATAAACTAGAGTATTTTAAATGCTCAAAAAGAAAAAGCAGCCATACAAACAAAATACTTCTTCCGCAATTGACTTCAAAGACATTAGGCACATCCAGTCGTGGTTTTAATTTGACATGAAGAAATATACATTTTTAAATTTAAAACTCTCAGATCTGCAAATCACTTCTCACTCTAGCCTTCTTTAATAGCTGCTTCTGCCTCTCATCTCTCATCTTTCTTCAGAATCACCAGAAATCTGTCACTTGGAAAGAGTCAACAAAATTTCACCGAGAATTTCTGCAGTCCTCTCCGTTTGCCTTCCCTCCCTAAAAATACTTCTAAATGTGTTTTCTGAGTGAACTTCTGTTTGCTTACATTGTCAACCCAATCACAGAAGAGTAAAGGACGATCCAGTCCTCAGGTAAGGACAGAGCAAGTGCGGAGCAAACCGAAAAGCGACAGTACCTACCTGGAGCCCACCTCAGCGCCCAGCACCATTCGCAGCAGCGGCAACGTTTTGGGGCAGCGACCTAACGCATTGTCCTTCCTATCGCGCTGCTCAATGAGAGTTGAGCAACTCCTTGCACTGCTGCTTGGAGCAACAGCTCTCCAGCTCTCTCAACGTTAACCCCTCTCTTGGCTCTATTTTTTTTTTTTTTTCCAACTGAGTTTTTGAGCACTAAAACTTGCAATTAGTACCAGCTAAGCCAAAGCCCCTGGTCGCCCCTGCCCTAAGCCGCACATTCCAGGGCGCTGAGCGGGGCGCCGAGCTCCCTGCCGGCACCGCGCAGCTCTTCCACCCCACACCCGACTTTCTGCCTACAAACTCGATAAGGCTGTAAGAGCTCAGGAACACGCACGGAAACTCGGACAGGGGAAAAATTGGTCTCTAGTCCACAGCCTGGGTGGTTTTTATTATAGTCCCCCCGCTTCCTCCTCTCTTTCTCTCCGCACTCACAGTAGCAAGGTTGTCTCTTGACTACTCCCTGCCTTAAACTCACCAAACCAGATTTTTACTCCCAACACCTTCCCGTAAATCTGAACTGAAATTGTACCCTGCTTGCTGAGCTGCGGCTGGCTGAGGGCCAGTACAGCATTCCTGTTGTTTTAAGAGGGCAGATTAAAAAAAAAAAAAAAAAAAGAAAAAGAAT
>VXAY01003249.1:1284924-1301969 GCA_013399855.1 Oxyruncus cristatus | reverse complement strand
AAAAAAAAAAAAATTTTTTTGCTTCTCCTTTCAGTCACTTTTGTTCAAATGCAGTTTGGTTTTTTCCTTTTTTTTCTTTTTCTTTTCTTTCTTTTTTTTTTCTTTTTTCTTCTTTACTACTGGAAAGGAAAAACACCCAAAACCCAAAAAACCTCAAAAGACAAATCCCAAAAAACCCAAGCAATTTTCCATCATATATGTGCAAATACTTCACGGAACAACATTTACCACTAATAATAAAGATCTTATTCTCCTATTTGTTTCCCTGTGTAGGATGTTTCTGCAACTGATTGTCCCCCACGCCAACTAACATCGTGAATTGATGACTAGATGGAGGATCTTCATCTAGGATAGCTGGACACATCAAACCTCTAACAGTAGACTAGAAGTCCAACAAGTTAAATCTTTAAAGAATAAATAATACTGAAGATTAAAACTAGTGAAAGAAATTGTTTTTCATAATACTTCCTAAATTTAAAAATAATCATTTTTATTCTTAATTAATTCTTAGTAATTCTTAATCAAGACTTCTTCTTAATTTTTCTGAATTTTAAAAAGAAATATTCAGAATTGAGTACCCACTATGCTGCTTTGTTAGTGGGATATTACCTATGCTTTTTGAAAGCACTTTGTCCTTCTAAACATGTGTTTCTCTAACTGTATTCCTTTTCCAGTAGACAAAAATCTCACAGGTTTTACCCAAGCAAATCCACCTTGACACCCTAAGAGAGTTTTGCTTCAGGTAGAAACCAATGAATCAAACTACCATAGGGATAATATAGCTCATGGACAAATGTTGCAAAGTTCAAGTTAACAGTGTGTTCTCTCTATCCTAATTCAAAAGCTAATAAAAGGATGCGATTCCAGTTTCAGCAAATGCATCATGAATAATAAAAAAAAAATCTTTCACTACATATATGTAGTAATGAGCAAATAATCATGGAGAAAATTTTCATAAAATACTTGAATTAAAATGAGAATTCAGAATTAGCAGCAAACATTTCACGCAGTTAAATTCTGTAAAGAAAAATAGTCCAGAATAGCAAATAATGAGGGTTTAGTGGTACAAAAATCTCTTAAGTATTCTATCATACTCTTCTTTAAAGCCATGATCCATTTGTTCAAAGTGCCACTTCCCATAGTGTCCTCATCCAGTGTTTGCCACTAAAGGTCTCAAGCAATCCCTCTAATGTAGAGAGAACTTATGCTGCATTTGCTCCATTTAGAGGAGCAAAATTGGCATTTCTGGCAGCAGTAGTTCTTTGCTAACATGTACAGAATACTTCTAAATTAGTGCCTCTGTAATACACTGAATGGTGCAGAAAATGGAAAGGCATATGAACACAGTGTCCTGCATGCCCAGAATACAGCTATACTGCCAAAAGTCCTGGGTGCATCAGTGTGGTAAAGCCAGCTATTTTAAGGGTTGCTGCTAGAAGTGTAGCTCTGCCTGTTCTACTGACTCTTCACATGTGCTTGTGGGTCTTGCCTTGTGACTGGCATATCTCTGAATAACAAAAAATTCCTCTTATTGTAACAGCCTACAGTGAATCCAACAGGCTGGATTCACTATCCTCTCTGAAAGCCAGTTCACACCTTTCTGGTTGAGGATTCAAATAGGCTTTCTTGGAAGACACCAAAGATAGGAAAGAGTGACTTTTTTCTTAGTTCAGTTCACCAGCACATGAAGATCATGACAACACAAGGGGAGTCTAGTTGGAGCTAGTGCCAGGCAACAGCTCATATAGAAATCAAAATACACTTTACTGCTCACTGTGTGTGATGAGACACTTTCCATGGACACTTTTGACATTTTTTTGACATTAGAATAATTTTTCTCTGTCTTGTCCCAATTGTCGGGCTGACAAAGTGTTTTAAGGGGTTGTCAGCTCTCTATATAGGAAGGACAGAGTGACCCAGATGTAATTTGCTGCAGCACCCTCCAGCCAATGGGTTAAAATGAAAGAGCAGTCACAACCCCGCAGCACAGAGAAGAGATTTCCTGTTCCTCTGCCAAGCCGTGGTAGGGTTTCTGACCAAAAGCAAGAATTTAATGAGTCCATAGCAAAGCAAATTAAGCTAAGTGCAGCATGATTAGGCTGTGAACATTAATCTTTAAAGGCAATAGTATTTGATTAAGGAAGGCGTCCTCCAAAAGTGATGTTAAAATTGCAATAAAAGACATACGGCTATGAACATTCAATGTCAGGTGGATTGGGGTGTTTTTTTGGGGGGTGAGCATGCCTCCCACTTTGTAATGCTTCCTTCTGAATATGGCTTAGTGTGGTATCAATTGTGTAATACCTATTGTGCAGTTTATCACAACTGCCAAGAGCTGATTTTACTGCAGCAAGAAACTGCATGTAGAAAGTTTCGTGAGCGCATTTCATTCAGGAGATTATGAAAAAACTTTTTTTTTTTCTCTCTCTAATGGGAAAACTATAAAAAATGCAAGTGAGAGTGTGTTACTCAGGCGTGAATGTCTATTTATCAGAAAACTAATTGGAGAAGTAGAACATTTGTTACTTTTACAAAAAGTTAAAAAGCCTCTAGTTCAACTCGGTTTTCTAACATAGAATGTTTCCTAGTACAAGTTAAATATTTGAATATAATTCAGTGAACAAAGAGTCTGTAATTAAGTCAGTCATCAGACAGTGTTTGATTTTTTCCTAGTTAAACTTGAAGCTTGGAGCGTGAACATTTCTGATAGAGATCTGTAAAATCATGTCCTTTCCTATGTAAAAGATCTCAATATGTTTAGTCGGTAACACAGCACCTTCTCCTCCAAATAGGTCTTGTGTGGATCTGATCTCTCATGTTTTTTCATCTGCTCTGTTTTCTTTCTCATACTTCCATGCAGTCTGTTTACAACCCCAGTCACTGTGGCCTCCCTCTCTCCCCAACATCTCCTCCCAGTCTGTACCTCTTGCTTTCCTACTTGGTGCTTTGACTGTCCTAGCCCTCCCAAGAGCAGCTTCTTTTATCTACACACATTTCAGTTTCAGGCCTTCATTTAAACTGATGTCTCAGCCCTTCTTATTCTTGTCTCCATTTCAGCACTTTGCCTCTGCCTTGCCATGACTCCAGCAGCACCAGCCCAGGTCGTAGTAATACTGCTTTTCTTGCAAGTAACCTCATGCATTCATGCAGGCTGCCCTCACACTAAATACAATCTCTGAACAAAAAGAAGCAGGTAAAGCCACTGGTGCCTTTTCCTTGAGTCCCTCATTAAGGCTGTCTGTTGTGACAGCAGTGAGATTCTCAGTGCCGTGTTTTGGGATGGGGATGACACGCCTGGAGGTGTGCCCTCACCTGGCACTGGCAGAAGCTATGCAGCCTGCCTGGCTGTGCTGCAGCAGCTGTCTTCTCTTTGCCCTTCATCTCACAGCAAGAACTCTCCTCCACCTCCAAGTCCCGGCTCTCAGTCACTGTGTAGCCAGTTATACCTGTGGGAGCTGGGTACAAAGCAGTCTTTTGATTTTAGGTTTGCATTTGCTGTGTGCAGGAGCCCCCAGTCACAGAGGTGCAGCCACAATGTCTCCATAGCTGCTTCTCTTGCCCAGGGCCTTCGAGCTGCCAGGGGTTCTGCCCCCAGCAGCCCCAGGGTGGGGATGCCACAGCTACACCCCTCTTTGATAGCAGCGGCTCTCATCTTTGATGTAAGCCCTTTACTCAGGGCAGCGGGCATGTCTGGTATGTATGCCACGTGCTCCTGCTGCATTTGGCTAGAAAATACTCTTTGGGGGTTCCTGGAGCCAGAGCTGTAGATTGAGGTGTTTTAGTTCAGGGCTGTCTGCATGATGCACCCTGGCTGTATGTAAACATGCCCTTACATAACCCTCCAACCAAATCCACAACTCATAGAGTGCTGCAACAAGCTGCTGCTCTTCTTCTATCTTGATTTCATTAAAACTTTGGTGGGAAGGGAGCTCCACGCTTTCACAGACCCACAGGCAGCACTGCCTCCAGCACAGAAATTATAATAGTAATGTAATTTCTATTATTATGCTAAGCTCTCTCACACAGACAAAGTGGGTTTTCAGTCGTCATAATAAAATGAGTACCTGGCAGTGTTAAGGCAAACCCCTCTCAATGTAGTATTACTCTTCTCTCCTGATTTCTTAGATCAGAAGAGCAGATAGTTTGCACAGGAGATATTGGAGACGTGCTCTGCTTTGCGGGCAGGTGAGAATTCACAGGTGAAAACTTGGGCTCTCATTTCATAGCAAACATTTTTCTTTAGCTCAATACTGGAAGCCATCGCTGCTGAAATCAGAAGCTGGGTAAAGTCACAAGGCTATGTGGTCAGATTTAACCCTGGCTAGGAGTCACACAGTTCTGGTCTGGTATTTACTCTACAGTCACTTCTCTTGGAAGGGAAGTGAAACAGGCAAAGTGCAGCAGAAGCAGTTCAGCAGGAAATTATCATTATGTACCAAAGCAAGCCCTAAGAACAGAACAAAAATCAAGCCAAGTAGAATTCAGCTCTTTATTATTCCTTGTAAAAGGCGGCAGGGGGATGAGGGGGAAGAAAAGAAGTTGTCTATATTCATAGCTTCTATCTCTTAGCACACAGAAGAACAAGGTCTGAGTGGCCAGCGAGGCAACATCAGATATCACTGTAGTAAATGTAGGCACTTGAGTGCTTGGGCTGGGTGTGAGCTTCTACAGAGGTCAGGGGAACAACTAGAAAGGTTTGTGACTGTGGGAGAGAGTGGATGCTCACACATATCCCATAACAGTCCTGGGTAGTTAGCAGAAAAAAATGTACTCAAATGACTTAGGGACTCAAAAATAATGGTGAAAGCTGAACTCTCTCCACCCTCCAATGCACAGAAGTACTCCAGCAGGACACGAGACACAGGCTGTGGGACTATAATGCAGAAAAGAAACCCATCGAACAGGAAGGTCACCCAGATATGCAGGATCTCTGTCCCACATAAGCCCTATGTTAATAAACACTGATAGTATTTTTGACTTATATAGCTGGATAAAATTAAAAAGAGCGCTTTTTTTTTTCTCCCAACAAAACTAGGAAAAATTAATGCAATTCAGGCTATTTACAAAAATATTTAAGCGTGTGATTTCTTGGACACAGGCAAAATCAATTAATAATGAAATAGTTTATTTGCAGCTACAGATGATTCTAAACTAGAAGGCTCCTCTGCAGGCTTTTGGTAGGACTGTTCACCTGCGCTGCTGTACACTGTCCATCTTCTTCTCTGTTCTCTGTGGTAGCAAGCAGTTGTTCCAGTGCCTCAACTCTCTCATTGTGAGGAGTTTCTTCCTCAAATCTAGTCTAAATCTACCCTCTTTCAGTTTAAAACTCTTTCAAAGAAGACCTTAAGTAACACTTTTAAATAACACTTTTTTGTAAAAATGTTCATGTTCTTGACCTTCTAACCCTAGAAGGACATGTGCTCAAAGACAAATTTCAGCAGGAAATTATGGTTACCTTTGCATTTGCCTTGGCTTTCAGCAAAGCTTTGCATCGATACTCAAATTTGGAAACTGCTCTTATTTCTAATACCCACTCTGGTAACAGGAGCTCATTCAATAATGGGTTGCAGATGTCACAAACCAACCTCCATGAGATCAAAATAATTTTTTAAGTAATTCCTTAAAATACATACAGAATAAGCAAAATATATATAGTATAAGTAATAGCTAATAACAAAAAAGGTAACTCCTGCTGTTTTGGCTTTCCAGTCCAGGTGAACTCAATGCTGAGGAAGACCTGTTGAAAAAGTCAATTTAGGTGATAAGTTCTATGGGGAAAAACATGGGATGTGATCCACATTTGGCAGCACTTAGCATAACAAGATGCTGATCCAAGGCCAAGTCCTTCCAGATCTACAGTAAGATAAGCTATGTTAGTGATCATAATAAACATTCTCTCCTCTGTAAGTTTTTTCCTCATATGAAATATTTGGCAAGTTCATTAATTAGAAGAAAAACTAATGGCTTAGTCTGGTCTTAGTAAGAGAAGGTCAAATAAATCTGTGTGCCCTAAAGTAGTCTCTTCCCAACAGAAGTAAGAAGTACAAGTTGCCATAGACCCGATGACTTACAGTGCCTGGAAGTCAGCCACCTTCTGTGCTGTGTAATGGGAATCTGCCATCCCTGTCAGACTGCTCCTACAAAAGTAGAGAGTTTATATGAATTTCATAGGCATTAATTGTGGGAGTTTTAAAATTCTATTAGCTTAGTAATTTGTGGTTTGCTAATAATTACCTTGACAAAGCCAAAATATCTACTGGCATTATAGACAGAATTGTTTTAAGCAGGAGAGACAGAGAGGAATACAATGCACAGAATCAGCAGCACCTTCCCTCAGGCCAATGCTGACACGACTGTGTTTTTAGCAGCACGTTCTACTGTGATGGCCAAGGTGCTTTTGTGGGTTTGCTTTATTGTTATTTTTTTTCCTTTCTCTTCTATTTCCATAATCTTTACTACATTTCATTTTCTTTCTTTCTTTCTTTCCTTCTTTCATTCTTTCTTTTCTTCCTTTCTTTTCTTCCTTTCTTTTCTTCCTTTCTTTTCTTCCTTTCTTTTCTTCCTTTCTTTTCTTCCTTTCTTTTCTTCCTTTCTTTTCTTCCTTTCTTTTCTTCCTTTCTTTTCTTCCTTTCTTTTCTTCCTTTCTTTTCTTCCTTTCTTTTCTTCCTTTCTTTTCTTCCTTTCTTTTCTTCCTTTCTTTTCTTCCTTTCTTTTCTTCCTTTCTTTTCTTCCTTTCTTTTCTTCCTTTCTTTTCTTCCTTTCTTTTCTTCCTTTCTTTTCTTCCTTTCTTTTCTTCCTTTCTTTTCTTCCTTTCTTTTCTTCCTTTCTTTTCTTCCTTTCTTTTCTTCCTTTCTTTTCTTCCTTTCTTTTCTTCCTTTCTTTTCTTCCTTTCTTTTCTTCCTTTCTTTTCTTCCTTTCTTTTCTTCCTTTCTTTTCTTCCTTTCTTTTCTTCCTTTCTTTTCTTCCTTTCTTTTCTTCCTTTCTTTTCTTCCTTTCTTTTCTTCCTTTCTTTTCTTCCTTTCTTTTCTTCCTTTCTTTTCTTCCTTTCTTTTCTTCCTTTCTTTTCTTCCTTTCTTTTCTTCCTTTCTTTTCTTCCTTTCTTTTCTTCCTTTCTTTTCTTCCTTTCTTTTCTTCCTTTCTTCCTTTCTTTCTGCCTTCCTTCCTTCCTTCCTCCCTCCCTCCCTCTCTTCCTTCCTTCCTTCTCCCAAAATTTACCACTTAAAATTGCAAGTAGCAAAAATAATAGATTGTACCCACTGTGCAGGAGCAAGCGCAAAAAACTAGAAGTAGGCTTTGAGAACCTGTGAGATGGTTTTAGGCAGACACCATGCAAAACCCTAGAGGGCTCTGACCCTATTCCCTCCCATCTGCTACCACTTCATTAGTACAAGCTGAAGTTGAATCAACAGAGAAAAATTATGTAAGCACTCCCAAAATGTTGTTCAGGTCAAGTCATCTAACTCAGCATAAATAGTCCATGAGCCACCAGGGTGGTGCTACTGAAGGCAGTGGGGAGGAAATGTGTAGCTACTGAGGAACAGCCACCACCTGCGAACAAACCCGTTCATGCACACAAGCTACTGCAGTGGCACTGGCTTCATGCCATCACACCTCTGTTTACATCAGCACCATGAAAAGTTTCACCAGGTAAAATTTTTTTCCCCTTTCAAAGCAAGGATCTTTACTAAAAAATTGAAAATTTCTTTCAGGTTTGCTCTTGTTCTTAGTTTTCTTGTGGAAGATAGAGAGAAGAGCAATGATGACAACGGCTTTACAAAAATCTCAATATCAGAGATGTGGTGTTTCCATTCTTCTTTATTATAAACTTGTATCCACTGAAGCAGATAAGAAAACAGTAGTTTTACTACACATAGTTGGGTTGAATACTAAGAAAGTTCATTGGGTTGAATTCTTCAAACTAACAAGGCAGGAGGACACTTGCCACAATCCAGGCTCCATTTGCCAGGCTGCATTTCCATATATTACAGCTGTCACAAAAAGCATCATTCTGAACAGAGAGCCTGCCATTAGGAGCTAGCATCCTAGTACAATTGTGGTAATAATTGTAAGAAAATAGTCAAATATTCCTGAAAAGTTTACATGGCAAGAGAATTTCTGAGAGGTCATACTGTGCGTCCCCCTTCCTAAAGGGATGATAAGTTATTCCCACACTATTTCTGACAGATACATTGGTATTAATAATCACTGTTAATTATGACTCTTAATTATGTTGTGCCCACAGTGCTTGCAGTGGGGACTGTACTGTCGTGATGCATGATATTGTAGGAAAAAGATCCATCTCTCTGTTCCTAACGTGTGTTGGCTTAGAGGATATCAAAAAAATCCAGAGGACAAGGGAAGTAAATAATAATTTACATTAGCAAAGAGACAGGAACACA
Source organism: Oxyruncus cristatus (assembly GCA_013399855.1). Classification (NCBI taxonomy): domain Eukaryota; kingdom Metazoa; phylum Chordata; class Aves; order Passeriformes; family Cotingidae; genus Oxyruncus; species Oxyruncus cristatus. The sequence continues at coordinate 1,293,570 of VXAY01003249.1, read as the reverse complement.
AAGGTAATTTTTGTGGTTTGTGTTTCTTTTAATTAAGATCATAGTTTGTAATAGTGATCATGGGAGCAATGCATGACATTTCCTAGTAAAAATCACTCATACTCCTGCAGGAATTTTTGCAGTAATGCAACACTTTCCAGCATAATGGACTTAGATCCACAAATTTGCAGCTTGTAAAGTATCAAAACTATAGCAGAGAGACTCAGACTCACAGTAAGAAAACTCTCTTGCTACCATTTCAGCTTCTGTGTCTGCAAAAACCTATAACCACCATGTGTGTGTGATGGATCCAAGCAGAAGGCTTTTCCATGCCCATTATTGTGAGGTAGGAGCCGAACCATGAGATGTTCACCATTTTGAATAGTCCAAGGAGCTGACTATGCAAAGTAACAAATAATGAATGGATGTGCTAGACAGGATGGCAAATGGCTGAAGAAATGTCCTTTGCAGAGGCAGAAGGCCTACAGGTCAAGAAGAGGAAAGGAAGGAAGGTCAAGTGACTTATTCCGCTTCTTCTGCCGTTCTGGATAAGAAAAATATTTTCTTCGCACCAAGTCAGCAAAAGCATTTCCTGATGTCTTGATCTCTTCACTGCTGTTTCTTTTCCCAGTGAAACCAGCTTTCTAAAAGGCACCGAAAAATGTGGGTGCTAGTCAAAGGAATGTCTTTAACTTTCTGTCTCCAAGCTTCATGCTGACTCTGTTGCTAGAACACCCAGGCACTTTCCATCAGGGATGCTCCTGTGCCAAAGGTGAGCTTCACTTAATAAAGCATTATTGTTCAGGGAAGGTAAAGAGTGCAGGGAATGGAACAGCATGAACCAGCAGCAAGGCAGAACCAGGGGGGAGCTCTGATGTGCAGGAAGTCAGGTGTGAGTGCCTGATTTAAACCAAACCTTTAGACAACTTTTCTTCAAGCATTCAAGCCTGTAGGGGGCTTTTGGGTTTCCCTTCTTTCCTCCAGTCTGTAGCTGGAAACAGCTCAGGGTTGTACTCTCACTGCTGCTGAACTGCTGTGAACCCACTGGGTTTTAAAGTCATTAGGGCTGTGAAACAGCAATGAAAATATTTCTCTGAGTAAATCAAGTGGCAAGGGAACCTGGGGCTCGATTTGCCTCTGCAGTTTCTGAAATGTGAACGGTAAACGGGGACTTCACTCTGCACTCAGGCAGAGCCAATTTTACCTTTATAAGTGTTAATAATTTCATTTTTTTCCTATTTATACCTTTTATTATGCTTTTAGTGACAACAGGTGAAGTTCTGCAGTGCAGTTGCCTAAACTGAAAAAATCTGTTTGCACGATTTGTAGAACTCCAGGAAAACAAGATTGAGGAAAAACTGTAAATATTTTGTATTAATGTAAACTACTCTATTCACTAGTAAGATTCAGACCCACGTTTCACCCTTGCTCCTAAGCTTGAAAGGAGCGAAGAGGACAGCGCGGGGAGGGGAAGGAGGGGTGGGTGCCCGAGGAGGGGGCCCAGCATTTGGGGGCTGGCTAGTCACGCTGCCAGAGGAGGGGGACACAGGACGGTCCTGCAAGGGGTGGCTGCTGCACGGCCACCTTGTGCCGTCCTCCTCAGCATGTTGTTTGGCAATGGCTACTGAGAAAGGCGGGCTGTACCTCTCTGAACCTGCAGTGAAGACACTGTCGCTGCACGCCCCGAGACAGAGCGATACTTCTCGTCCGGATTGCTAAGTGGTGAAGGTCCTCCCTACCTCCTCCACACAACGATTTATGTCCTCTTAGGACAGTCCAAACAGACAAATTATTACTAGCGCACGCAGTGCCCTGGATAACCTGAGTGAACTCATCACAGTAGACTTGTATTTTGTTTTTCAGGGTGCAGAGCAGTCCTTCCAAGACTGGACAGCAAATGGCCGCTGTGTAAGTTTTCCCCCTGCCACTGAAGTGTGGCATTGTTAACACACATCTTGCCAGCCAAACTTTACTGGTCTGATTCTAAACTTGAAGTGAATCTGAGTCAACTGCACCTTTGTACTTTGCGTTATAAACAAAGAGCATGCAGCAGCATCCCACGGCCTGGTGTTTTAGGGAGATGGCCATCAATGAAAAACTCTAATGAAAAAACAGCTTTCACCAAATCTCTCAATTATGTGTGCATTCTTTTTTATGCTCCCAAACTAGGGGTTTTTACCTTACTTCTTTCCCCCCCTGCTGCTAATGAGCACTTGAGAATTTGATTTAGCTCCTTGGAATGACTGCCGCTTACTGCTAGAATGTTAATCTGTCTAAACCCATTCAGCTCCTCTTATTTGGAAGTCAATCACCTGGAGCCTGCATTTCTAAGAGATGCTGGCTGAGGCAGTCGAAACAGCAGAGATGCTTTGATACAATTCCCATAGCTTGGAGTAATCTCGGGAAACTCATAGCTATTAGACAGAAAACAGGCCTGTGTTGAATTCCCAGGATAAACAGAACTGGAGTCATCCACGGCAGAGACCAGAAGCGCAAATGGTGGAGAGGCAGGAGGCTGCTGAGCTGCAGCTTACACATGGGAAGCTGCACTGGTGTGTTGCATCAGCTCTTCTTGGGGACAACCTTTAGTTAATAGTGCAAATAACACCCAGAGTGTGCATAGGGAAACCAGGACAGAGGAGATATGCCAGGATACAGCTGGAGCTAAAGCTTTAAAGTGTCAGAGGAGGAGTTTGGCTTTCCACAAGTAACTAGAGAGATGATTTAATTTGTCTTGTACTGGCCATTTTTTAACCACTGTTTGGAGGGGAAGAAAACGCATAGAATCCCATATGAAATGTAGGAGACAGGGGCATCACTTGGGGCAGCTGATGATGTACTGGAGCTGTGTGTCTGTGATCATACCGCTGTGCTATTCTGAAAATGTTTCTCTTTTAGCTTCCTTAGCATGCTCAGAAACCCCTGGCTGTCAGACCATGCCACCCAGGCCAGAGGGGCAGCCACAGCTGGGAGTAGTGAGTAGAAGAACCAGGATCTGGGGTTTGCACTGGGAGTGGAGGACACCATGAAGTCTCTGACTACCATAATTGCTCCCGGGCATTGCCTTGCATTTGTTACATGGGAAAAAGTGTGTTTCACCCATGGTACACCCCATCTCTGTCACTGTCCCTTCACTCCCTCTGCAGTTCTCTGATGGCAAACTTTGTATAAACTGCACCCTTGCAGAGGGATGATGTAACAATTTAATAGCAAGAAAAGGTTGCTTTGCTACTGCTGCAGAGAAGCAGACTGGTCCTGTGATCCCATGTGCAAAAGCATATTTTGGGAATAAGCAAATATTCAGAGTGATTATTTGCTCTTTGAATAAAATGGTTCTTTCTAAATAAGAAATGTATATTTGGAGTGCATCTCTAGAAACCTTTTAAATAAGAAAAGCAGTGGGAAGAGCTTATAGAATCCTTTATGAAAAGACACAGTCTAAGATGGAACTGGGATTCTTTTGGTACTCATACATTTATCTGCTGTCCTAGTTCTAAAACAGAAGAACACAGAAAATTAAAAGCCAAACCCATCATTATTATTATTGAGTTATAAGCAAAATGGAAGATTATGTCCATAAAGCTTAGGAGACTTATGTTACATGAGACCTAATATTACATGACCAGCCTTTTACACTCACTATAGAATAAGATCAGAAGTATATTTTAGCTGTTGCATAGAAGCCTGCAGTATGCAGGCACTGTAATAACCTAGTACCTAAGTTTTAAAGTGAACTACCTTAAAATTTCTTGTTAGTTAGCAAAAGTGGTCTGAGGGATTAAATACAGCAATACCAACGGTTTCAAGTTCTGCTTGAACAGGGGTTTTGTTTACTATGGAAGAGCTACATTTGTGAATTAGCTTCTAATTTTACATAGACTTCAAGGGGAAAAACTGGGAGAAGAGTGATATATTTTGCTCTGAAAATTTCAGAAGAAAATTATGGATTAAAAACTCTGCAGTTACCAACAATGCACTTACTGCTAAGTCCCTCAGGGGAAGGCCTGGTACATAGTAGCACAAGCAACCTCCTAAGCCTAAGACCATCAAAGAAAAGCAGCTAAAAAATGGCCATTTTTGTCTCTTTGACTGCGAGGATTATTCCAAGAACAAGATGTTTCCAGGAAAGAACCTTTGCTGGAAAACAGAAAGAGCGTGAAGTGCAGCCAGGTTTCTAAGCTATGGCTTATATGGATGGCTTTGTTTTGTGAAGCAAGAAAAGTTTGTCCCTGCTGATGTTGCAACCATACAGCACCACGAGTCTTTGTGTGTGAAGAAAAGAATGTCTTCTCCATTTATTTACAAAAATGCTTGGTGAAGCAATGGAGAGATTGTAGGTACCTGTATAAACACAGAAGCTTCCTAAAATCCTTTCAACTGGAGAAGTTATTTTTAAAAAAATGAATAAGTCTTCAGCTTAACTTCAGCTCACAGGTTTTAAGCTTTTTTTTGAAAGTCATAATGATAAAATTTGATTTTATTTATCTGAGGTCTAAAGCAAAGCTGTCTTTTGACACACAAGAGTACTCAGAGCTTTGGCAGTGATGGGAAGATGATAAAGAAAAGCTATTTAATGCCTGGATGAAATAACCAGACCTGCCAAAAAAATTCCTTTGGGAGGTGGAGGATGGTGGAGGAAGGCTTTTCTTCATCTGTCATCATGGCTGAGTGACAGATGAGCACCTTGTGCCAGTGAACCTATGCCTGCACGACAGCTGCTTTGCACCGCTCTGCACAGGGCAGCCACCCTGGGCTCGGAAGCGCATAGAGGGGATGCAGGTTTCCCCAGCCTGGCCAAGCTGTGGTCCTGCTGCTAGTACAGCCCCTGCAGAAGGATTAAAGGACCTTTTATATTTGAATTACCAAAAACACAGCCAGCCTTCAGCCTGCCTCATCCAAGCCATTTGCTTTCATGACAAAATGAGGACTCGCATTTTCTTGCAAATGTTTGTAACAAAGACTGACTGAGGGAAAACACACTGGCAAAGGGTATGGGGAGTGCTATTACATATTTTGAATCACACCTGAATAACTTGTTTTGCTTTTTTTATATTCACAGAATTTTCTGATGCTTCTACTCTATCTGTTAACTAAGCACAGGCACAGATGGTGCTTAAAGCTCTTGCCAGCCTAGCTACATGGGAAGAAGAGCAAAATTAATGACTCAGCCTGTGCAAGAAAATAATTTTTTGCTTGCTGTTAGATCACATACTATCAATACACTATTTTCCTTAGGTACTAGTGTTATAAACTATGCTGATAAAGAAATGCTACAAACTACCTTGTTCAGAGGCTCTGATACTCAAAAAATGACACCTTCCTAAGGAGAGCAAAGAGCTGTTCAAACTGTCACTCCACAAGGATATTTGAGCTATCTAATTTTAAAGATCTTTTAAAAGTATCAACCACAGGCTTGATCTTTTAATATTTTACACAAGTCCCATTCCCTGAAAAGTAGAAGTTTCTTGTTAAAAATGGTTGTCAGAGACTGGGTTTAAGCCATAAGCTGATTTGGAATTTTTTTAATAAAGTGGCTATTATTTGCAGAAAACTGCTGAGTAAAGTTGTTCATTTATATAATGCCATCCTATATTTAAAAACACTGTAATAGTGTAGAGTTAGGCACACATTTAACTGTGAGGTGTTTCCAAAAACATGCATCAGTTGAACTCCAAAGCACAGCACTGGTACAAGTTACACTCCACTTGCATGTATGGTTGTTACAAGAACTGAAATCCCAGCACAAACATGGCTGATAGCAATTTGCAGGTATATTCTCCAAGCTCAAGTAGTTTCAGATGTTCTGAAGAACATCAAGATCCAGCAGTACTGTCTGAGATTAAGAGTCTCAAACACTTTGCACAGGACATTGTCTTCTCGAGTTTCAGTGGTCTAAAAATGTCCAGATAAACTCCTTCCAGCTTAACTTGACATCTCCGGTGCAAACTTCTCAGCTGGGCTGGTTGTCTTCTGCTTACACAAACCTCAAGTCTGGGAGGTGACCTCAGTTGTGTTACTTAAAGAGAAAGGCATTCTGGAAAAAACCTTCTGCTATGATTTTCTTCCATGTGTCCCAGCCTGGGGGTTTGAAACCATGGGCCAAATCCCAGCCATTACCAATGTCAGGAAAACCTAGAAAACAGCTGCCTGTGTGAAAATTCCTAAGTTCTTTCCCACACTGCTCACCAAAACAGTTACTAGGAAACACAAATCACACTTGTATTGGGATGTAAAACTTCTGACAGAACTACTGCGTTTCAAAAAAGCAATAGAAACAGCAACTGGTAAAATCAAGAGAAAGAGGAAAGCATGGCTTTAGGAAGAAAATAAAAGCCTGAGAATCCTCTTAGAAATGAGACTCATGCTCAAATTCACCCTGGTGAAGGGGGAACAGCAGCCTCAGCCTGGACATTTTCTCCCCTCACCACCAGAGCAAGCGAGCTCCCACCCCTCCAGCTTGATGGGGCAATTGAGCTTTTACCACACTCTGGTCTCTTGCCAACCCTGGGAGCCCAGCACCTTGTCTCCAGGCAGGTTAGACCTCTTGGATCACAGCCAAGCTCCCAAGTTCTCCAAGTAACCACTGGCTGCACCAAGGACAGTAGATCACTTGATCTTCTCCTGGCACTAAGAAAACCTTCAAGCCCTTCCCAGAAGAGAAAGGCCTTAAAAAAACCCCAAAAAAACAAACCAAACCAAAACAAAAAAACCCCAAACCAAAACAAAAAAAATCAACCAAACCAAAAAACCAACAACAAAAACCACACACACACAAAAAAAACCCCAACACAAAAACCCATCGAACCGAAAAACACAAACCAAAACTGATTCCATGGGACAAAAAATCGAAAAAAACCAGGAAAGGGTACCAAAGTTACAAGCTCAAAAGTTGATCTGCAGAAGACTGGAAGGAGAAACCAAGCAGAGCATCCCTGAGAACACCCACCACTTCTTGAAGCTGTCCAGAGAGGCAGTGGCCATGACAAGTGTGCTCTGCACAGGGAAGTGAGAGAACTAGGTGAGGATACAGGCCACCATGGTGCTCACAGAGCTTTCTCCTCCTGGTGGCATGGGCCAGGGCCAGAAGGAGGCTAATAAGGAGCTCCTGGGATGATATTGCTGTCTTCTTCTGTCCCTTACACAAGGACAAGGGAGCTCTTCTGTTACTAAGGGTCTAAATATCTCTTCAAACCCTCATAGCAGCCCGTATCTGAACCGAACCCCCATGGCAACACCCCATGAACTCCACAGTGTGGCTGTATGAAATTATAGGACAGGCCTCTGGTCTCATGTTTTCCTGCTCTGAGATGGAAAAAGCCATCTGGGAAGAACTGAAAGAGGCTGATACAGAGTTACAAGCACTCTTTTCCTGCCCCTGACCCCATCTGATTTTAAGAGTGTGTATCAGAACTGGAGTATTACCTTGATGGCAATGCAGAGCTGCTCAGAAGCAGCAGCTGCCTTTGAATATGAGCTCTTTAGAGGAATATGAACTCTGACAATGTAATGCCAAGGCCAGGGAACACCCTTCAAATTTAAACCCTTTGTATTTAACTGAAAACTGTTCAAAACCCCTCCCTACATGGCTATTTAAGGCAAGTCTATTAAGTTGGACTTAATAGTGCTATGCAGGAACAATATAACTCACAGACTTCAAGTTACAGGGAAATAACCTTGTCTTTCTCATAATGAGTCATATCATATAATAGTGACATAACTCATTTGGGTGACACAGCAATCGAAACCAAGAGTCCTGCGCTACTTTGCCGTAGCAGGTGTTGTGTTGTATATGCAAATTGTGCTTACAGGGTTTGACTTCTCTGCAAGACCTCTGTGGTTAGTTACTGCTGGTAAGTGCTAATCCCTGGGAGCAAGAGTGGAAACAGACAGAACTCCAGCCTTTGTGCCTTCCCAAACACCACAGGATCAGCACAGAACATGCTGAGCCTCAAGCCCCAAATGCAAAGGATTGCGGTCAACTAGGGCTAAATCTCAAAGTAGTTCCTTTACAAAAGCCTTTAAAATGATCAGTTTTTGGTCTTTTGTCTGCAGGCATTCCTCATAGCCAGTACAAACAGTTAGCCATTCCCATAAAACATGAACAACAGAATTCAGAAATACGACTCGCATGAAAGACTTCAGACAAACCAAACAGGTGAACAAAAGCTCAATGAGACCCTCTTTGGCCTGACAGCTCTCTTCATAGATAGGCAGGCTTTTGTTTAGATTCTTGGCATCTTGCAAGGCAATAAAAGGGATCTAATATATAGGAAATCTAGAAGATTTTTATTTCTCTTTTTTAAAACATTTTTTAAAGCATTCCAAAGCACTGACTGGGTATAGATCACTTTACCCCCATCAAAGAATGGAAACACAGCTATGCAAAAAAACCCCTTTCATTGTAGAAAAACATTACTTTCCAGTGTTGTAAACATACCATTGTACTGAGCAATAGTGTCAAATTCATCAGTAAGAGCAAGCATTTGTAAAGTACTTGGGGAAACTTCGGTGGAATTAAAACATAAGATGCACAAGACCTAGGGCACCTTTCTTAAACTCCTTTTGACATCTGTAAAAATTATACTGTTACACCTTGTTTTAACTTTTTTGGTTTTTTAGGTTTTTTTAGTTTTTTTTTCCTTTTATTGTCTTTTTTTTTTTCTTTTT
>VXAY01003249.1:1262583-1284834 GCA_013399855.1 Oxyruncus cristatus | reverse complement strand
TTTTTTTTTTTTTTTTTTTTTTTTACCTGGGGCTTTGCAGACTGTATCCACTCTCCTCAAAACTCTCAGCTGGCTTTAAACTAAAGATGTGCTTATTTTTGATGAACAATAGGGGAAACTTCTAACCAGAAGCATCACTTGGCTTTTTTTCTTTTGTGCTGGTTGTTGAAAGATAGACTGTGAATGCAGACAAGCGAGCTATTCAAAGTCAGCTCTAGTATGGATTCCACAGATCCAGTGGAGTAGCAAAGGCCTTTTAACAAATCCTGCAACATTCTGTACAAAAGTTGAGAAGGCAAATAAAGCTAATGATGTAGTTTAATGGAAAAAGAACATGTGCCAAGCTTCTCACTGTCAGGAAACAGGTCCAGAAATTCTGTGCCTTTCCTCCCCATATATAGTAAATTAGGTAATCCATAAAATGGAAGGCTTTGGAAGTCTTGAATGGCAGAAAACCATGCTGGTAACCCCTAAAAATGCCATATGCCTCAGTGTGAAGGTCTCACAGGTAATTCTTCCTGAACTTTGGAATCTGATTGATCAGAGCAGTATGCTTTTCCTGGAAATTGTTGGTTTGATTCCAGTTTGGGCAGCAGCTATCATTCAGCTTTGGCAGTTCAGCCACCTCTGGCTACAGGGGAAGATGTTCTAGCAAGGGAGGGGACACCCTCCAGAAGACAAAATGAACCTGAGTGCTGGGGAACCTCCACTTTAACTCAGAACTTCAGCATTGCTACTGTTGTACATTACAGCCCATCACAAAGGCTTCACGGATTCTCCTGCTATGCCACATCAAGTGGTCACATGCAGGTGAGGCCATTTTAGACAAAAGAACATGTAGATTACACATCAAATATTTACTGGGCAGGGGAGACACCATGATCAGACAGGTTTTCCCAGGATGAGGCTCATGCCCTGCACTCTCCCATAGTGTAGTCCTGAAAAAGCTGTCAGCCCGCAGCTTGGACAGGTGTACTCTCCACTGGGTTAAGAACTGGCTGGAGGGCTGGGCCCAGAGAGTGACAGTCACTGGTGCTGCATCCCGTTGGCGGTCGGTCACTAGTGGTGTCCCCCAGGGATGAGTGTTGGGGCCAGTCCTGTTTGATATCTTTATTCATGATCTGGTTGAGGGGATCAAGTCTACCATTAGCAAATTTGGAGATGACACCTAGGGGAAAATGTTGATCTGCTGGAGGGTAGGAGGGCTCTGCAGAGGGACCTGGACAGGATGGACATATGGGCCAAAACCAACGGTACGAGGTTCAACAAGACCAAGTGCTGGGTCCTGCACTTTGGCCACAACAACCACATGGAGCACTACAGCTTGGGGACAGAGTGGCTGCAGAGCAGCCAGGCAGAAATGGACCTGGGGGCTCTGACTGACAGCAGGCTGAACACAAGCCAGCAGTGTGCTCAGGTAGGCAAGAAGGCCAATGGCATCCTGGCCTGTATCAGGAACAGTGTGGCCAGCAGGAACAGGGAAGTGATTCTGCCCCTGTACTCAGCACTGGTGAGGCCACACCTGGAGTGCTGTGTCCAGTTCTGGGCCCCTCAGTTCAGGAGGGATATTGAGGTGCTGGAGCAGGTGCAAAGAAGGACAATGAAGCTGGTGAAGGGTCTGGAGCACAAGTTCTTTGAGTAGAGGCTGAGGGAGCTGGGGTTGTTTAGCCTGAAGAAGAGAAGGCTCAGGGGAGACCTGATCGCTCTCTACAACTCCCTGAAAGGAGGTTGTAGCCAGGTGGGGGTTGGTCTCTTCTCCCAGGTAGCCAGCAGTAGGGCAAGAGGGCACAGTCTTAAGCTATGTCAGGGGAGGTTTAGATAGGACATTAGGAAGAAGTTCTTCACAGAAAGAGTTATTGGGCATTGGAATGGGATGCCCAGGGAGGTGGTAGAGTCACTGTCCCCGGTGGTGTTTAAGAAAAGACTGGATGTGGCACTCAGTGCCACGGTGAGGTTGAAAAGTTGTAGTTAGGTCATAGGTTGGACTTGATGATCTCAGAGGTCTTTTCCAACCTAGTTGCTTCTGTGATTCTGTGAAATGTACATAGAGAGATGAGAATCTTTCCCTGTCTCAAGGTATCCTTCCTGGTCACACGCAATTAGTGGGAACTTTGCTAAATGAGAGCTTCCACCCATTCTGAAGTGATGTGTATAAGCACATCTTGCTTATATATAAGCACATCTCTGGCTTGTATAAGCTCACTGGATAGGTTTGCCTTGATTCTTCAAATTAAAAGCTTCTCCTGCTTCCTAGGGACACATTGGAATGATGCATTTGAATGGAAACCTGTCTGAGCCCACCTCTTCTACACTGTGAAATCCAGCATTTACTAGAGGTATTTGGCATCATTAGCAACTCCTTTATGTACCACAAAGAATTTAGAAATCGGTGTAGTACTAGTTCTAGTCCAAGACTTCAAAGCAAGACCACAGTGATATGTAGGGGAAACATACACAGATATATATATTATCTCATTGAGATGAACTAACATGGATGTTCCTGGGTCTACTTTAGTGGTAATTTCAAATTCACCACGCACAGGAAAAAGGTCAAGAAGAGCAACTTCCATTTTTTTGTCATAGAATAAAGACCTGGAGAACAGAACAGCAAGATCTAGATCACCTGAACATTACAAGCAATGGAGGGCCAGATTCACTGAAGTTGGTTTAAGGAAGCACAAACATTACATTTTCTACCATCAAAGCTTCTGCTAGCCCATGAGACTTTCAACTCTGAAAGCACTGAGCTTACTCCTGCCATCACGATTGTGTATGGCCCCAAAAGGAGGTACATAGCTGCTTGGTCAGTTCTGGATGAGATAAATAGGGATCTTTCTTTTTCCTTTTTTTCCCTGCAAACCTTTTCCCATTGAGTGGCTCTGACCACTGCCACTGGTGTCCTGAATTCTCTGCTCTTCAGCAGATGGGGGTGGTAGTTGGTCTACAGTTTCACAAGTTCTGACTAATTTCTAACCACCTCCTCTTGAACAGGAAAGGAAGAGATTAGGAAGGTGGGCACTCTCTGCCTCTGAGGAATTTGCGGGAGATTTAAATCTGTAGAAATCTCCCCCTGTAATGCCGCCATCACTAGGGACCTTCAAGTTAATACTTGGTTAAAAGCCCAAACTGGAATTTGGCTAAAGTGGTGATGCTCATGGGATCAGCTGCATGCCAGTATATTTTTGCCATGACAGGTATGGAGAGGCATGGATAGTTTACTCATTGACCCAGTGTAGTGGGTCTGACTTGTAATGACTGCTTTGGAAAACAGTTCTGAAATCTGTCTTTTCTGCCATGTCCAGATTGGGCTCTCCTATATTAAAAGCCAGCACAAAGAACCCTCCAAAGCAGTGGCATCCAATACTGAGCCTCTTACACAACCTAGATGGTTTAAGTATGAAAAGTGAGGAGCTGCTGGCACACTGCTGTACTATCCGAGGAGAAAGTGGAGTTACAGGATTTTCTAAAGGGCAAGGAGTTGTGTGGCAACATGAAGCATGTGTGACCTGCCAACAAAAGCAATCAGTGGCAGGGACAGGCATCAGGCATAGGGACAATAGCAGGAAGCCAGAACACTCCTTGCAGCACAAGGAAGGGGAAAAAATTACTTTCATCAATTACCTCTATAGATTTGCTTTGTTAGAATGTGAAACAAAGGGAAATGCTTTGATGCTCAGCTCTCAGGATCACTAAAACCATCCTGGGATTTACTGTAGTTGTTATCCTCAAATTCCTCTCAAACAATTAATGTTCTGTCTTCTCTTCACATTAGAAAGGAGTGGTTTGCTAGTTTCGTGGTAAAAAAAAGAGGAGGCATGTCAATACAAATGATGCACAAACAATGCAGCTGAAAGTTCAGTAGTCATTATTGCTATTACGTGCATTTTAAGGTTTTAGTTAAGAACAAGCATCATTTCAGTGGCTCCTATTAAACTAGCAAAGTCCTTACCCTCATGAATGCGTACATGTGTGCATGCATGTGTGTCTGTCATGATTTAAGGAATACATAAGTGATTTCGATAGTTTTCAAGGACATGACTATAGTTTTGACCACAACAACATTGTACTGCTCATGACATCAGAGCAAAAGTGGAAGTGCAAAAAAAAGGTTAAGAGGCCACACTGTGAAACCACCTTTCTTGGTTAGCTAGTTTGCTTCCAGGGATTTTAGTTGTGGTTGTTACTTTGAGAACATTAATGCATGACTCGGCTTGAGAAATCTGAAGATTAATAACTTTGCTTTTAAGAAAAACTTGAAAAATGAGGTCAGATACAGTTCGGACTGGCTAAGATTCCCCAAGAGTAAAGCTACAAATACAGATAGCCCCAAGATCAAATATAAAGGGCACATAGTAAATGAAGATAATGAAAAACTGTAGTAAATACACAGCAGTAATTTATCATTTGGGGGGGCGGGGTGGGGAGAAGTCAGGGCTCTATCTTTGTGTAGACTATTATATAGAGATACTCCATTGAAATATACTAATCTTTCTTATTCTGGCAAGAAATGCCAGAATGAGACTCCACTTCAGATGGCAATAGCTGTTCACTACAAGAATCTATGTCAACGAAGAATACTTTCACTATTCTTTCCTTTCTCATATTAAAACCAAGCAGTTCTGGTTTGTTAGATCTACCCAGTTTCTTATAAGCTTGGGGAACATAACAACAGAGATACATTTGACGTTATATTACTTCAGAAATTTGACACCGTTGACTGTGCCTAGCACAGAAAGATACAGGGATTATTTCCTTAACAATCTTATCCATTGACGATGATAATTTAAAATGATAGTCCATGAACTTACATTTTATTGCCTTTAATTTGTGAAATTGAGCTAAAATCAAGCCAAACTCTGGCCTCAAAACACCATATTATATTTATTTAGATCTACTTTTATTTTTATCAGTCATGAAAAAAATGCTTTCTGTTTACATCCAGATCTATTTTATATAATTAAAATATCGGTGATGAAAAAATTTGTCCAAGCCCCAGACATATTTAGACAGCAAATTTAGGATTCTTATAATCTACTAAATAACTATGGTACAGAGGTGGAGGACCAATGATTGTGGACTTTTTAAATCTATGCATTTCAAAGCTAAATCCACGGGAGCAGGATCACTGCTCTTACTAGACTCTAAACATCTTGTCTGCAATGTTTTAAGTGGAAGCCTGGAGCTATCCTCAAATGAAGACACAACTTATCTCACCTTTCAGGCTGGAGATAAGGTGATAGCTGAAAAAACACAAGTGATGAAAATCACTTTCTTTGTAGTGTGAACAGGGTGGCAGATAAGTTTTGTTTCAGGAGAGAGTAAACAAAGGAAGAGCTCCCAGAAAAATGAGTGTGAGGAAGATAATGATGTACATTCATCCCTGGGTCTCAACTGGACTTCGAAGTAGGACTGAGTCCCTGCATTTCCCTAGGCACATTAGCGCTGGCAGAGAAACTGGAAAAAAATCTAGTTAAAAATCTGACTTTAAAAAAGCGCAGATATAAGGCGATCTTCAGAAGCAGAGCAAATCCTTCACGATAGTATCAAACGTAGATCCACTCTTTTTTTTCCCCTTTCATATTTTCAAATGCCGGCATTTCAATGCACAGACTGCATGTGTGCTCATTATCAGGATGCAACTGCACCAGATTTTCACCTCAAGATCTACCTGTTTCCAGCCCAAGATTCTCGCCTGAAAGTTACCAGAAAAGTTAGGAAAAAAAGATGCCAAATGCACTAGATCTTCAGTTTCCTATTTAAACACAAACATCCACAACAATTTCACAGTATTTTATACTTATCAGGATCTTGGGCAGGCAGAGATGGGGAAGTTCCTAGAACCGCCCCCAGCATGGCATATGTGCCACTGCAGCCTCCTTACATCATCTCCTCCTCCAGAACCGTGGTGATCCTGCCTGCTGAGGCAGAGGCAGCTCTGTCTCCTATTTTCTTCCTTTTCAGTTCAAGACTTGCACAGCTCTATAAGGACAGCTCCCAGCCTGGCTGCTCTTGGTTATCCCTTGTGACCATGTCCTGTTTCCACCTGATCAGGTAGCTCTAAACAAATAAACATGTTCACAGTGACACATGCTAAAAGTTCACCCTTTTGATTGAATTAGAAAAGAGAGGATCTGACATTATTGCCTAGTCTGGCATCGAAAGCTTCCAGAACAAGCTCTGGCTCTGCCTCACCCATTCTTTGAAAAGGAGATTTGTCTGTCCCAACCTGATTGTAAAAACTCTGTGTGTGGCAGGACCCACATAAATTTATCCCCAGTGAAGTGGTTGCTAATATATCCTTTGACCATGTGATGAAGTAGGCAGATAAGACAAGCTTCACCTCTGCTACTTTTTTATCTGTATTTAGGAGCTTATCAGGGTGATTTAACCAGTAGGCAGAAGAGCACAAGGAGAATACCACTGGAAAGTAACATATTTTGCAGTGTCATGTCGACTCTCATGAACATGGCTCTGGAGCTTTGAGGGAACACTGAGAAAACCACCCAAAAAAGACTATTTCAGAGGCAGTGCTAGCTGTGAAGTTCTGGACTCATATCTAAACCCAAACTTTGATAAAGTAAAGCTTTGGATATTTTCTACCTGGCCTGAAGGCTGCTTCTGCTCCACAGTTTAAATGCAACACCTAACGAAAGAAGTCATAGTGTGACAGCCTATGCCAGAAGGCGAAGCTCCACCAGAGCTGCAAATAGCACATTTATAAAGGGGATTAAGGCAAAATGCACAGTGTAAGTATCCAGTTGTTGGGGTGTCAAATAACTTTATATTAATTCCTTATGCATGACTGTCACATGCTTTCAGGATCTGGACAGGTATTTTCCAGTTTATTACAGTGCCCAGCTTGATAATGAAAGGTCTAACAAGGTCTTGGTCTAACAAATACCTAATGAGAGAGGGAAAAAAGATCATCGTGACACTGCACAGTTTGAGAAAGAGACATGATGACCAAACACAATGACCCAATCAGCCAGCAAAACCTAACCAGGTGGAAGTTATTGGATAAACCAGGTATGAATGAGGCCAAAATCATACAGAGCTTTGTACTTGCTTAACTTAGAGCAGGTAAGTTGTCTATTTGATGCCATTGTTTCCTGGGTCTACTTGCAATCCTAGTATCCCAAAAGTACAAAAGTGTTTGTGGGCACAAGTGTAGGAATGAAATCAAACCCACGTAGGGAACGTGTCACATGATCTGGTCCTGACAGAGTACAATGGTAAGATAAATGAATAATAAGAAACAAACTTCCATGAAGAAGAGCGAGGATATAGACCAAGATACAACAGCATGATGAATACATTTTAGTAATGAAACAGACCAATACACTGGTAAGGCACAGGAAAAATTACATGCTGAATAGATAGCTAAATTTCTTTTTATCCACAGTTAAGTATCTATTATCATGCACAGTCAATTAATTTAGGCTGCCATTTCGGTTTCCTTTGCTTAGTTGCACTATTCTGTTTGCTTAAAAATAACTGCACTAAGTAGTAAAAAGCTAAAAAAACTATACTTTCCCTTTCAACCACATTTATGTCTCTTTTACCTGGATTTGCACAGTGGTCATGTACTCAGTTATTAATGACTGACAGCTGAAACTCAGAAGATTTACTATTGATGAGCACTCAACACAGGGGCCTGGAAAACACTGTCTAATTACTTGATAGACCTTTTACTCCTCTGAAAAACAAAGACTAAACCAAGATAGTAAATAAGTCTCTCACAAATGTCTTGTATTTGACCTGTTGTACAGCAGCTTAGACAAAGGGGCACTCGCCTGACAAATGATCCCGGGTCCTTTTCTTTAGACGTTAAGAGAGAAATCGGCTCCTTGTTCCTGCATCTCCCCCTGCTGGACGAGCAGTAGAGTTGCAGGCTAAAAAAGGAGTGAGGGGCTGCTTGCTCTCCGTGCTGCAAGCAATTGCCAAGACCAGTCATTTTCCCGAGCTGAATGAAACGTTTCATCGTTTCATAAAGAGAAAGTCTGAAAACATCTGCAGCCACAATGCAGAGCTAAAATAGTGCAGTTATATGCCAGTAATCTTCATGGAAGAAAAGATGTTGCCTTCTGGCTTGCATGCTTGACTCCGAGATGATCCTATAGCAAGAAAAAATATGCCAAAATGCACTGATAATTACGGGGATACAGACATTAGTCAGTATCAACCCAGACATTTAGTTTCATATCACTCAGATGACTAATTGAAAAAACAGCTCAAAAGTCAGTATGCATATTACAGCTATTGACCTCACAGTAATCGTTGCCATGATCTGCGGGACCCCAAATGTTGACCCTTTTATCCAGTCAGCTCTTTGAATCTAGTTAAATTTCAGTTCATGACCTGCATATTGGAAAAAACAAGGTCTGAGAAGTTTGCCTCTCAATTAGCACTATGATTTCTGCTCTATTTCAAAAACAGCAGAAATATGGCCTTTTTTTTTTTTTTAACATTTAAATTTATCTTGATGGAAAGGTGGTGAAAGTGCTGAGCTGCAAGTCCTGAAGATTGGTATTTACTATTTACCCAGAGGAAAAAAGCACCCAAAAACTAGCCTTAGCTTTGCTATAGGATATTACAAAGTTTTCATCAAATTTTTCCTTTGGAAAACTGCGCATAAAGTTATTGATGTAGGAAACCTAAAATGCCACTGAAAGTTCGGGTTTCCCTCTGTTTTATATGTCTTCTTGATATGTTCAAATATGCAGAAACACTCTTCAAGCCTGCTGGTCTGAAGCCCTCACATAAGCACTCTTTCTCTGCTAGAGCTTGTAATGCTTTCTTTCTCCATTGTGGTCATGCTAGTGAACATTTTCGTTTTTGCCAGGACACTGCCAGTGCATGATGAGTTTCTCTGCAGCTGGTGGTATTTATTGGCCTGTTTTTGCCACCTTCTTCTTCACAGGTCTAAAAAGTCTCATTTAAGTTCTAATTAAAATGGCTTCTTGACTGCTATATAGCTGGGCATATTCATCCCACAAATGAAAAGCTATATCATGCTAACTATATAATATTTTCCTCTAGTTTTGTTGTATTTATTATCCAGTTAGCACTTGAATGTTTTGATGTATTGTTGAGACTCAAATAGAATCTTTGAAACTCTAAGGGGAGGGTGCATTTTCTAAATTTAATGTTAAAATATTTCATACCCAGCAAGTTGAGGAATACTTAAATGGAAGTGTGAGTCTTTCACTGTACTATAAGACCAAGTTCTAAGTACACTTTCATTAAAAGTGCCCAGTGAAACTGATGGTGAAGTCTTAGACAAAATATACACAGAAAAGAATATCAGAGATTCGCAATGCTACAGCTCCCAGCTGTCTGCTATGCTTTGAATGTGAGCCCCTCTCAGTTCTGCTGATGGAAGAAAATCTATGGGCATTTTCTATCGCTCATGCAATACACTGCAGCTTAGCTTGAACCGCCTTGCTCAACAGCTTAAGTTAAGCCATCGGACTTTGCACTGATGTGGCTGAGGAGTGCCATTCCACCAGTGATATCTGGCACAGAGGCGATAACAAATCCTAGCATAAGAGGTGTGGTAAGAAGGCATTAGCTCTAACTCATCTGCTAAATGAATGTATGTCTTAAGCCTAGCTTTACTCTGCGATGAAGAAACATCGTATGTCATTACAAACTGTGCGTTATATAGAAAGGTGAGATAAACGGAGAATGGGCAGGGAAAATGAGGCTTTAGGCCACTTCCCATTTGTTCTGTGTGCTAGTAAAGAAATCCTGAACTTTGGCCAGAAGTCAGCCAATGCTGTGCCAGTGTAGTGCCCATGATGCGTAAGAACATCTGTGGTGCAACGACGGGTCCTCGGCCTAGCTTAGAATTTGAAAACACAGTGATGACCTGCAGTGTCGTACGTCAATCCACACGTCACATATATGAAAGCACCTTTATACTGTCGCGCACAGGTTTCCATGCAATGATCCCCAGTGCCATTGTGCCCCATCTTTTCTTGCTATCCAGGCTTCCTTACTGGGACAGAGTAAAGCAAAAACCGCCCTGCAGCACTGCCGGGAGGCTCGAAGTGCCTGTGACACTGCTCACGTTCTCGGGCTGTTTGGAAGCGAAGAGGGGCTGGTGTTCCAGCAGAATCCCAGGCCGGAGTGCCGGGGCTGGGCCGGGAGGTGGCAATGCCGAGCCGGGCACAGGCGCCTCCGGCCCACGGGCGCTCCCGAGGGCAGGAGAGTGCATCCCTTACGCAGATTACAGCTCCCTGTCTGCGTCCCAGTTAATGACAGCTCCAGCATGCCCAAATGTATGGGGACTGATTTACTGTTTGCATTTTGGGATGCACTACGCTGCAGTTAATCACTTTTCTCCCAGCAGTCTGAATGAAACTGTTAACAGAAAGCACTTGGCTCCACAGCATCTCCTTAATGCCTGAGGAGTTTTCAGAACCAGCTAATGATGCTGTTTCATTTGATTAAAGGTGGTATTTTTTTCATTTGAAGTGATGGCAATGGATGAGAAACCCAGCAAAAAAAGGTAGATTGGCATAAGGGGCTCTGAAAGGCTCTGATTAAATTCAGCTTAGCTAGAGAGAAGCTTAGTGATTTTATCATATTTAAACAATGTGTTCCAAACACAGAAAAGTTGGATCTGCAATTTTCAGTGTGGGACTGAATCTGAACACTAACACTGGGATTTATATTAGGTCAGTTGCAGATGAGATTCGAGCTCTGGACTTCACTGGTTTGACCCTAGCTCTGTTTTAACCATGTGTTATGTCTCCAGTCATGATTTTTTTAACAGTGAGGAAGATCTTACCAAAGTCTATGCTTTTTGGTTCTCAGAGATCAGAGATGTCCCTCATTTCTTTGATCCAACACTTTCAAAGAGTAGAGAAATTTTCTTATTTGACTCCAGGGCTTGGATTCCAACAGGGAGAGATATAACGCAGAACAAGGAGAGTTGGGATATGTAGCATTAATGCAATCAGATAACTAAGATGCCTGATGAAACACTGCCAAATTGACAATGTCTTCTATTGAATTTATGTACATGCTTGGTCGGGTAAATTCAGTGTAATTTTACCAGATTTTATTGTAATGTTTAATAAAAAAAAATCTGGCAAAGTTCAGTTTGTGAGTATTGTTCCTCCTCTGGAATTTCTTACCATGCTAAGAAATAGAAGGCAGTATATTTCAATTTACGAATGGTTCAATTCCAGTATCAGGATGCAACTGTGCCTGAGTTCTGCAAGGTAAACTGAAAGAGTCTGAACACTGCCAGGAAGTAGCAGAACCTTAGGAAATTCAGCACCAGAATCAGATCAGTTTTAACTATTATTAACTATTTTATTGGCTACAGTGAAGTTATAACACAGCTCACTAATAGAAATCTTTTAGATGAGGAGAGTACTCCCTACCCCACAGATGTCCTTTCCACACATCCTGGGAGCTTTCACATCAGGGGTTACTGCTGAGCTGTAAAAAGAGTATGAGATTTTTGCTCTGAATGGGTTGTTAGACTTCATTCTTGAACTTGAAATACAAACTTGAGAGATTAAATCTGGAAGGCTTCTTATGAGTAAGAAGAAGACAATGCTCAGAAGACAATGTTCAAAATACAATGTTCAGGTTTGTCACTGGAATATCTCAAGTCAATTAAGTGGCTAATTAAGTGACATGAATCTGCTGCATGAATATCTTCAGGCAAAAGTAAAATACTTTTCATTTGTTCTAAAAAATTGCCAAAAATTAAAAAAAGATGCAATCCCATGTAACAGAGACATTTTTAATTGAAACTGGGTGAGCTGTTTTTTGCCTGTCCAGGGCTTGCTATGATCAATAACACACCACTGAATCCCAGTGGAGTTGATCTGAATGAACAAGACAGGGATTTAATAAATCAGAAAAAAAAATTAAATAATTGAGGACTCTTTCTGTGACTTAAATATAAACCTATTTGAGCTCTTGTTTCAGAAAAGAAAAAAGTTGCCTAAACTTGCATCCCTTTATTTTCCTCTCACTGATAACTTCTACAGAACAACGGAAATTCAGAAGCCCACATAAACTACTGTCAGGAAAAACAAAACCTTCAAACTGCCAAATAATATATTGATATCAAACAATTAGTGTTTCATTCATCTATGTAATAAGATGAAAACTCAGGTCCCTGCAGTGCTTCTATGATGACTGATATCACTAAAGGTTTTAACAAGTGAAAGAACAGAGCAGCAAGAACCTTCTATGCCATTTTGCAAGCTAATGTTATAACATCCTTTGCTAGCATAGCAGAATGAGTGCTTCAGAAAAAAAATTAATATACGTAAACCTTTGGGAAAAGGAGATTATGATAAATGAGAATATACTCTCAATCTTTTATTTTCTCATTCTTTTTTTAATATTTTCCTGTCAGCTCCCTTGCAGTATTTTGAATAGAACTGTTTTTTCTCCTATAAGACAAAACTCATCTAATTCCAACAGTCTCTACGGAAACCTATAATGTTTGAGAATGATTATTAAGTTGTGAAATGCTAATGTACACAGTGTTCTTTGGCTTGGACCAGACTAGCATACAGATGCAGAATCAGTGAAATTTTAAGTGGAAGCCTGATGGCTGTTCTGATTTAGGACAGATAAGCACACTGCTATTTTTGTTCAGGAAACTTTCACTTGGAGAGCTAATATGATCACAGTAGTGCACAACAGCATTCCATATCTCTAGCTATTAATGTTCACAAATCTAACCACTCAGAAAGTGCAACCTTATCACCAACATCCACTGAGTAATGCGCAAAAGCAAATAAACCATGAAATCACATGCAAGAAATACTCAGGCCAGTCCTCAATGAGAATAGTGAGAGCTGCCTAAATCCTTTTATGCTGAAACCACAGGGAAGAAAATGGTCTTCTTCACTCCATGTTGGCCATCCCAATATTGAACTGGTGCCTTTGTCCCAGATGGAAAGAACAAAAACCTATCCACAGACTGTAAAACTGTTTTTCTGAGCTTGTAGCTTGTATTTCTCTGTCCACTTTGACAGTGTGATCACTTGCATGAGGCACATACACTGTTCCTCGCCTGAGGGGTTATTATTAGATGCATGAAATCAGTTGGAAGGCTGTTTTCTAAAGCCTGTCCCATTTTTTAAAGTACTTAAACACTGCAGGATACAGGCTAGTGAAGTGCCAGACTTTATAACAGGTCACTGCTGTTCTTCACTCCCTGAAAGAAACTGGGCTTACAGTGAGGAACACAACGAGAGGAAAAGACAGGCACCGTGAGGACAGGTGCCAAGCACTAGCAGTGTCCTATTACACAACAAAAAGACAAGCTTAAAAATCATCGGGGTATGCAGGTTACCTGTTCTACAGATGAAAGGTCTAAAAAAAGCCACTAATCTGAGATGTGTCAGGAGGCAAACAATGACAACTTGCTTCTAATTTCAGGTTATGGCCTGAGCGATATTTAACTTCAGCAAAACACTGGAACACTAAATGCAGTTCAAAACTACTCTGTCTCCTCTTTATCCTCCTGGCCTTGATGAATACTCTTATGTTGCCTCTGCTTGTTGAGTGAATTAAACTCTTTTTACCTCTGGTTGGGAGGACTGTCTCATTTCTCCTTGTTCAAGAATATGAAAATGCAACTGTGACTTG
This sequence comes from Oxyruncus cristatus, assembly GCA_013399855.1. Taxonomy (NCBI): domain Eukaryota; kingdom Metazoa; phylum Chordata; class Aves; order Passeriformes; family Cotingidae; genus Oxyruncus; species Oxyruncus cristatus. The sequence continues at coordinate 1,271,202 of VXAY01003249.1, read as the reverse complement.
CCAGGACTAAGAAGATGCCTTTTCATTGTCTCTGTTTGCTAGTTATTGGTGAGAACACAATGGTCTTACTAAGAAACTTGTCAATTCATGTTATTAGAGTATTTCATCATTATTGCTGGAAAATTGCGACAAAGTATTCTGAAGGGGAAAATGGACAATTTCATGCAAACACACTTATCAAGTGAGTTGCAAATGGTAAAAAGAATAAATAGGAGTACAGTGTGTTTCTTATTGCTGTGACTGCATAATACATCAAGCAACCTCATCCCCAGCGAATGATTTGACAATGCATATGCACTGCCACAATAGCTGCATTGAAATTGCACTACTTAAGAAACACTTGTCACAAATCTGCTTCACATAAAATGTATTTGAGAGGGAACTCATTGATCTTGTGAATAGGGCTGAATTAAGTTAATTTTGAGTCTTAAAATGGCTGGCAGCATGCCAAGGAGGGTTACACTCCCAGATTTCTCTACAATATTCTTATCTGAAGAGCAGTGCCAAAGATTTCTGAAACAGGAATGAGCTTCATAGAGCAGAAAATTGCATACAGGCACTGTGATGAATGCTCTTAATCAGAATACACCTGTATTTTAAGTTGCAAAGTCAGCATGTTGACATTCAATTGAGACTTTTGGTTGTTACTAAGTTACTTAGCTTTCATGCAATGAAAGTAGGAAAATTCTGACAAAGACGCTGATTTTCTGCCTTATAGTTAACAGCCTAATGGTGTAAAATTTACTGGATTGTAACAATAACAATAAAATTAATATAATAACAATAACAATACTAATAACACTCATACTACTAATATTTGCCTAGAGCTCTGGAAGTATGAATCTCCATCTTTTTAAGCTTTACAATTTTCTTATAACACTGCCTAACACGTAAACTTTTAAGAGACAAGAAGATAATCTGGGCTGAAAAGTGTGCTATTAAATGATAGCAAGTCACAGGGAAGACTACTGGAATGTAAGGCTCATCTGCTAAATCACCCCTGTATTTGCAAAGTACCCTGTATAAACAAGAAGAGCTGTAAGGGCTGCTGGCAGATAGTTTCAGTTTTGTAAGTAAGGGTCTGGAGACTCAGTTACACATGGAAGAATTTGAAAACTGGAATTCCCCTCAAGAAAAAGGAGAAAAATTTAACCAAGCTAGGGAAGATTCTGGGGCATATCACTGATTGTGCTAACAATAACACTAAGCACAGTAAAGTGGTGCTTGTAGACATTAGCAGCATGTGTTTGCACTTGGCTTAGACAACAGATACCTTAATGTCGCATTTAGAGTTTACCTTGGCCTTGATACATGACTTATACAGCAGAGATAAGATCAGAGGAGAGACATGGGCAGCAGTGAATCTGGATTTCAGGTAGAACTAGCAGGCATAGATTTGTGGTCTCTTTAACTAAAACTGTCATCATAGTAAGAGGGGTATCAGCAACAGAGTGGAGTGCCAGAGTGGGGGAGGCAACAGGCACAACCCTACAACACCCATCCTCCCACAGAACTGGATACTTGCCATTTCCTTGTGAATGGAATGGAAGTAATTTGGAACAATCGGTATAATGAACTAAGGACTCAAAACTGACACCACAGGTGGATATTCCCTTGGCAGAGGCATGGGGCAACAAAGGCTGATCCTGTATCACCGAACTCAGTAGGAGTATTTAAATTTAGCTCAGTGGTTGCAGGTGGTGAGAGGGAAGGCTGATAGGGCCCTAGGAGGCGAATTCTGTCCTGGTGTCTAGTGTTACCTGTGTAGGGGTGCTGGAGAAGAACAGAGGGTCTCATTTCTTCACATCTGCTCAAGTTCTCCTAGACATTCAGATTGTGACCCTAAGTTATAGGAGAAAGGAGGAAAACAGACAGTGAAAGCATTGAGAAACATTTTACGCGTTCCACAAAATATGTACTAACAAGGCAGGTTATAATTCTATTTTGCAACTGTAGGGACGTGAACAAATATTCTGAGGTTTGATTCATTATGCATTTATAGCTTCAGGGCTCTCCATTCTGTGTAAGCATGCTTACCTATGTACAAGATGAAAATTAAAGGAGCTGTTTATGTCACTAAAACCTGAACATGTTGTCCCTGACAAGTAAAAGAACATTTTCTCTTACACCTTGCCAAACCACAAAGCTACTGCTTTTTGGTGTCAAATTATCTGACTGTGCTTTACTTCTCTGTAATGTATCTCCTTTATCTTCCTGGTAGACACCTTCACAATTTTAGTAGTATTTGCATAAATGAACATTGTCTTGCACAAATGGTTTCTATGGAATGTATGCAGTACTTTTGTTTTTTCTTAGTTAATTATAAACTTTGGCAACTGAGGTGACTTAAATGTTAAATCCTTACATATCACTGTAATTAGATTACATAGGGAAATATTTGAACTGGTAATTGCTCTCCTGTTCTTAACTTCAAGGAATAAGATTATATTTATTTTAAGATCATCTGAAAGGTTTTGGGTGTTTTTTTGTATGGATATGTAAAACTTCAGATTTGCTAAAAACCATTATTTTGATAATTGTCCATGTATATCAACAGGAATTTCTGCCTGTCTGTCTGTGAAAAGTATTTATGAAGACAAAATCATTCTTGAATCAGCAGTGATTACTATATTAGCTAGAGGTCATAACCAGCATAAACAAGGAATTCAGCTTTGCATGTTCTAGGTAAATAAACGATAGAAATGCATTTACATAGCCTATACATCAATGAAACTGAAGAGGAATGGTATATTAATACCTGTACTGCTGTGTTTTTACAAAAAATCAATAATAATATTTGAAGACTTGGAAAACTAAGGTCATGAGTGCCAAAAATGTTAATTACTGCTGCAGTGATGACCATTTTACCTTGCTTCTGTGTGACTGAAAACTACCCTGTTCTGCTCTGCTCCTTCTCTGATAGCCTCTGGCTAGAAATTTTGTCTCTGTTTCCTCTGTCTCTTACTCCTGTTACCCCTGAAGCTGCTCATATTCCTCCATTCTTTTTCCAAGCCCTTACCATGTTATAAATAGCAACTATTCTGTGTTTGATCGTCAGATTTCTTCTTCAGCTTTCCTCATCATCAGCTTTCCCTTGTCCTCCACACTTCAAATTGCTAAAATAATTCTTTAGTTATCCCACTGTTTTCTACCAGGGCATTTGTTACTCTCAACACAACTCCTGTTAGCTGTTCTCTGCTATTCTGAATTACAGTCATGGTCCTCCTACCTGTAAAACAAATAGTCAGAAGAGTGAATGTGGTAAATTTATAACATTTCATATCAAACCAAACTTGTTTTTTCCTTATTATAAAGCCTAATCCTAGATTTCTTGTAACTGTTATGAGATAAAATTAAATAAAAGCTCAGTTGTTAAGTACAGAACATATCTGGGCAACCTTTCCAGTGAACAGTTAATAATTCTGAAGCCATTAGCAATTTTGGGACTCATTTGGCCATTACCTGTAAAAATAAAATTAAAAAATGTAGAAAAACTAAACGTAAAAGTTGTTTTTTGAATTAACTCATTACATTTTTTGGCAGGATTTGCAACTAGACTAGAAAAGCAAACGAGGAAGGTTTGTTTTTCAACTATATTTCCTCTGTCTTTTCCTTTCAGCTTATGTTAGAGTCCAGGAAGCTGTTTGTGTATGTTGAATGGCATTTAAGGTTGAAGTTATTATACTTCATTCAGATTCCTTTCTATCTACAATGAAAGACACTCTACTATAGAAATTAAATCTTCCGCTTCTGAGGCAGAAGAACTGACCATAACCAAGGTACTAATGAATATTTCAGAAACTTACACTAAACACTTCAACAAGAAGGAAAGATATTAAAAAAAAAAGAATTTAAGATAACATCTCATATATCTTTCCCCACCATAGCTCTTTAAAGGTTTTAATGCATGGTAATTGTTAAATGGTTTGAAGTGAACAAAAGAGAACTTTTTTTTTAAAGTCAAACAAGGTATTACAATATCTATCAGTTTTGAACCACCAAATTTTAAAAATATTTCTGCAACAAAATTATCAGTTTCACATAGACCATAATTACTCACAGAGTGATTAAAAGGGACAAAACTGTTGAAGTCTTTGTTCACTTACCAACTCCAAGTTGCTATATAATAGATCTGTTTACACATTAATTTTGCAACCTGTGTTATGTCAAATAAAAATGGCACCTTTCCTCATATATTTAATCCAGCCTGAAAGAGCTATCAAAACAGAGCAACGCCACACAGGATCAGGTTCCATGGCCACCAATAGCAGCATGGTGCTAAGCACAGACATACCTGTTACACATGGCATCCTGGTATATAATATTAATGACTTCTTACTTGCTTTCGGTAAATTATTTACTGTTCTCTCATTATGAAGAACTTCACAAGCCAGTAACCCCAAGTTCCTGTGGCTTCAATGACTAATGAAAACTTCTACAACATGAAAGACTTGGATGAAATTGGAATTCATATGGTCTTCTAGGTATTGCCATGCCATGTCAGCATCTGACACTTCACTTGAAAAAAGTAAAATATTTGGTGTTTCTTGACTCCTTTGAGAAATTCAGAGTTTCAGAAATCAGCACGGACAATATCAGCAAGTAAGATGCTTGTGGGCATGACTGGCTTGGCAAATTTTGGTCTCTTTGCCTGTCATGGGTTCACTTGTTCGAAAAAACTTAACAGGGAATTTTCCCTTCCTCCTGCCCCACTGTGTGGGAGGGATGTTTGAATGGGCAGGCTGGTTTTGCCTTGGGTATTTGACTAACACAAAAGAAACTGGCCAGCAGATTTTAACATTCCAGACTGATGGCCCTGGGGAGGGGCCAAGAGCCTCTTCGCCTTTTTTTTCCCTATGGGGGGGGGGGGAAGGACACGCAGTTCGTTGTTGCGGGAACTGAGAGAAGGTATGCATTGGAAAAGCTGTGAGGCTGCTTTGGTTCTCAGCCTGGCTGGTTTGGTTTTTTTTCTGGACCTGGCTTGCTGGCACCTTGTTTTCTGCACCCCACCCCCCCATCCCCTGCTCCGGGGCAGACCTGCTTGGATTTCATTGGAGAGGAACTATTTGGGAAGAGAGTCACCCTTGTTTTCCCTTCCCCAGCTCCCGTGTTTTTGGCAGCGTTTTATGTGCACATCAGTGAAGAAAGGAGAAGTCACACGGCCAGCANGTGAGGGGGAGGGAAGGGCTCCATTTCGGCTCCCCCAGCACACCAAGGGCCTCCAGGTGGTGACTGCCAGAGCCCAACAGTGCCCCCTGTTGGCCAATCCCGAGCACTGCAGGCTCTGCACCTCCAGCGATCCAACAGCGCCCCCTGCTGACTGTGGTTAGAATTGCACCAAAGGCACAAACTGAACTGTTTACTTTTCATTGAAGGGGATTTTTGGGTATAGGGTTATTGTTCGGTTGGGGTTTTGTTTTGTGTTCTTTTGTTGTTCTGCCAATACACATATATCCTCTAATAAAGGGCTGTTATTTTTCCTTTCTCCACACTTTCTCAATTGGAGCCTCTTAATTTCAGATTTACAGTTGCTTAGAGGGAGGAGTTTTGGTCTTCCTCATAACTCATCCTCCTTAGCAAAACACTTCCATCTCATTAAACTGAGACATTGCCTCTGCATAATTTATTATACTTAGGTCGTAATTTCAAAATATGAGGACTTTTTTTTGCTCAGCAACAACCTGGAAAGGGAAAGAAGCAATGAGATATGATAGTTTCCAATCCATGAAAGTATTCATAGTAGTGAGAATGAGGGAAGAAACATAAACGAGGGCAGAAAGACCTTATGAGACAGAGCGAGTGGTCAGTAAAATGACAGATAAAAATCAGATAAATCATATACATAGGGAAAAAAGAGACCTGGCTTCAAATATAGGCAGGTGGGCTCTGAGTGGAACATTGTCACACAGGAGCAAGATCTCATTCCCATAAAAGTATCAACTCAATGCATTGTACCATCTTCGAGCCACCAAGTTCAGGTTTTACCATATCCAATCCTTGAGTCCTACTAGATATGGTTTAAACCACTAGCTTACATAGAAAAGCCTAACGGCTTTCTATTCGATTACTCACCTTCAATGAAACAAATTGATTTACCAAATTAGACATGACTTAGCCTAACAAACACATTCAAGTATTACAACTGGTGCAGGAAAAAAATGAGATTCAACCTTTTATTCTTATTCTTAATGTTTTACTCTAACTCTGTCAGCAGTTCATTCATGCACCACTTCAGGGGCTGAGGCTGCACTTCAGTGCACTTCAGTGAGCCACTTCAGCTCCCACCAAATTAACCCTAATGAGATTGCTCAGCTTTCAGAGCATGCTATGCCCTGTGAAGAAAGGGCCCAGATTAAACAGAACACTGCTTCTTTTTTACCTCCTCCCTGAATCAAAAGAACACAGGATAAAAAGTCTAACTTTAGATACGAAGAAGTTTTAAGGGGGCTTTCAGTGAGGGGACAGTAGTTAACAATATCACAGAAAAAAAGGAAATGAGATGGTGGTGCCAAAAGATATTTACTTCTTTCAAAAGATAAGTAGCTCCAGGTACTGAAAATTCTTAGCAGAACTCCTAGCAAAGTAAACTACTTCAAAGTGAAGGTGAAAAAGTAGAACACAGAAATGAAATTGACATTGGGCAGCAATTTCCAGCTGTGTCTTTTAAAAAGAGCTGCCCTATCTACTTGGACAAAAAGAAATAAACAGCATAAAAAACTCCTTTCCATCTATACTGTAGCTAGCATTGTGCCCTATTGATGCACACAACCAACTAATCACATATTCCACCCCTTCACCAGGAAAGATTCAAGATTTGTTTGAACTGCTATGTGCAATGTTTACCCAGCCTATTTGGCTCACTTTGTAATTAATTGCTGCCATCACAATTGCAGCAGCCGTGCTGGAGCATATAGCAGATCCAGAACAGAAAGGTGTCTTTGTACTTTCAGCAAACTAAGCACTGCTATTAACTCTCCAAATTTTCTAGTCCTGCATAGAGTCACAGCTTGGTTTGCTTATATATCTGATAATATTGATACCAGAAAGGGATCTGGCTAACACCCAAGTTTTTGGCAGCAATAACAAGCACTGACTTGTGCACTTCAATGCAGCTTGTTCCCAAAAACTCTGCAACCTCACAATTCGTAAAAACACATCTATACTAAGGTTTATACTGAGCTTTATTAAGTGTGCAGCCAACCTAGAGCAAAGCCTTGATCACCTAGCTTTTGTGCAGCTCTGCTACAGACTCTTCTGTGAGGTGCCTTACAGGATTGTGTTGGAGAAATGACACACCAAAAGTCATCACAGATTTTAACTAAATCACAGGGGTTTCCCCTTATTCAGGAGAATTTAAAGATTGTCCATGACAGCACTGATGTAACAGGAACAAAGTTTATAGGTGTTATGGGTGATCAATAAATTTGCTCAATCAAACAGAAGTTGGTATAAGCACATTGAAATAATTAAAAGTAGATGCTTTAATTGCAGGCCCAGATTTGCAAAGGGAGGGGGAATGGGGGTTCGGCTTGCTGAGCAGTTTGTGTCTTATCTTGTAATGTTGCGAAGGACTAACCACAGCGACAGTTGACCTTGTGATTCTGTAAGTTCTTTGTTCTAAGTGTCTTAATAGAAATAGAATGCATTCACAAGTGAGGAGTGAAAGATTGCAACTGCAACAATTTATTGGAAGCTTCATGGACTAAACCCCCCCTCGGACTGAACCCTAGCAACGGGACCTGGCAACAAGGCCCAGCAACAGGACAAAGCCCGCGAAACCAGAACCAATGTTCTGGAAGCCCGCAAAATGGAGTCCAATGATAGACTTGTGGGGGGAGGACAGTAAAAGGGGTATAAAAGATGGGTCCTGACTTATATTCGGGGTTGACTGCTGGCGGAACAGGAGTTTCCCATGGTCACCCAGCGCGCTGATTTGCTCATTTGTCTTTTTAATAAACTTTTCCTATCTTTTTAAATTACAATATCTGGTCCCTTGACTATAACATAGGGGAAAAGCAGATTTCTGACAAGGTTATGGCTGATTGATTATTGGCATAATTTCAATAAATGCCTTTTTTTTTAATAAAAATTCTGGATACAACTTTAAAGCCTGCTCCAATTAATTTTCAAAACTCTGACTAGAAGTAGAGGTTGAGACAGCTAAAACATTACAAGACCATGGTGTAAGGTAATACCACACAGCTGATTTCAAGTGCAAGTGAAATCCCAGCACCTTATCTGGGGCTATTCCCTTGCTTGGGAGATTTCCAGTCCTGTAACTGGTGGCGTTTTGATGCAGTTACTAATGTGAATGTCAGTAACATTTGTTTTTAAACGTGCTCATGGATTTTGCAAAAACTAATGCCATTTGGGCTTTTCTTTTGGTTTTGTTTGTTTGTTTGTTTGTTTGTTTTTGCTTTAACAAAAGGGTTTGGGTTTTTTAAACCAAACCAAAGCTGCAAAGGGAGCGTGGGAGCAGCTCTTGCTCCCGCGACATGGATTTTCGCAGAGGTCCGTTCAGGGAAACCTCGGGAAACACCTGTGTGTCACTCACACCGCCCGTGCGAGCCGTTGCCCGGCTGCTCGTGCCTCCCGGTGGATCCCGAGGGAGGGAGGGGC